>WWET01003038.1:61514-87138 GCA_011038615.1 Limnodynastes dumerilii
AGGTGTGAGGGAATAGGGTCCACAGGGCAGGTTGAGGATGGTGAGGATATTAATAGGGAGTGAATTTCATCACTTGTAGTAGGATGGAAAGAAGAAAACTCATGATAATTGTATAGAGGGGAGGGGGGTGAAGAGTTGGGGAGAGATGGGGGAAGCAGAGTGGAGGAGATGTCATTTCTGATAGAGATAATTTTGGAAGGGAAGAGAAAGGCAAAGATGGAAGCAGAGATAGAAGGTGGGATGGAAGGCGTGGGCGGGGAGAGGAGAGTGTTAAAGGTGGCAAAGAGGCGACGGGGGTTGGATGCTTGGGAGATGATGAGAGATTTTAAGAAAATTTGCTTGGCTTGGGCAAGGGTAGAACAGTAAGAGGAAAGGATGAATTTAAAGTGGAGAAAGTCAGCAAGCACTTTCTGGATGCACTGTATACGTATGGATAGTAATGTAAGTGTCACTTGGCGTAAAGCTTACAATCTCAGAGATCATTTAGGTTCCAATCACTTTCAACCACATTTGAGAAAACCTGTTTTTATTTTGGGCTCATACCCCTGTGGTAAGTGTAGAGCTTGTAAATACATGACCAAAACTCAGGAAATAACTACGAAATTTGGTGAAGTTCACAAAATTTGACAATTTATGAACTGTGACACCACACAGGTAATCTATTGTCTTACTTGTTCCTGCCAATGTAACTAAATTGGCAAAACTAACAGAAAACTAAAGGTCAGGCTTATGCAGCATGTGGGATCAATCAGAAATAGCCAATCGGATGTAAAAAAAAAATTAAACAGCTCTCCCCTGTAGCACGACACTTCCTTACAGACCACAATTCGGATCCCAAGGGCCCGACAGCTTCTATCATTGAAAGGGTTCAATCTGATATGGTGAGGGGGGGGGGACATTGATGAGAAACTACTCCAGCGGGAAACACGCTGGATTTGTCTCTTGGATTCAACTTATCCTAGGGGTTTAAATAAGAACATCTCCTTTGTGTACTTATATTTTTTTTCTTTCTGTTGCATCTAATACTCTTTTTTACTGATCCACTAATACAAGGTAGCAGAACCAACCTTTATAAATTATTTCTGAATTATGACCTTTAGGTGTATATATCATGCATCCTGTATATATTTATTACTTGTGTTCTCTTATACTTTGATTATGTGAAATAAGAGCCAACCAATAATGTAGGTAGAATTTTGGTCCCTTCCTTAAGTGGGCATATCTCCTATCAGATGACATAATGATTCTTTATAATAGTTACATGGACATATGTTTTCGACTTTCTCCATGGCACTAGGTGCGCTCCTATTGTTCCTATATCTATTTATAAATAGTATGTTTATTACTGCATGGCATGTTTGCTCTCAGATACCTGGATTTATATTATCACTTTTTACATTATTATGTGCTTACACTATCATAAGTGTGCATTATTTGATTATAAGATCAGTATGATATATTTCTATGTACTCCTAACAAAAGTATGTTGGCATTGGGCTTATGCCCTATTTTATGTACGCTGCTCGGCTCATTTGCCGGTTTTATTATCATTACTGTACCTATTTTATTTTATTAAACTGTACTGCACCATGGAGCGCTTTTCTTCATTTTTTTCTTTATATATATATATATATATATACTTTATTTATTGATTTTCACAAGCAATGAAACAGTAACAAATTGTGCTAGGGATTACATAAAAAACATTTGTAAACACTCAGAAATTCTGATAACAGAGGCAGTCAACTTAATAAAATAACAGATTGGGAAAGAATTCTCTAGAGACATCAGTTCACAAAACTATTAGAAATAATAGCTTCAGCACTTGTAATATAAACCACTTATAACTAAAGTAAATAACCTAACATTAAGGGATAGGAGAGGCATGGAAGGAGGGAGAAGGAAAATTAGAGTTGGGAGAACACATCCAATTAAAGTTGCTACATAAAGCCAAGAGGTACTGTGTGGACAATCTGGATTTCAACCCGGTAATCATGAAGTGTTAATGAGGAATAAGGTTCACTTTTTTAAGGAAAAAAGTAAGGGTGTAGACTGACCAGTAGCGGGGAGGAAGATGGGAGAGAGAATATAGGAGAGGTAAAATTTTTACGGCATACGAAGAGATTTGTATGTCGGACTCTTTAAAAGATAGCCACAGAGCCCAGATGTCATGGAAGGTCTCGTATGAAGAAATATCTGTTGATTGGATGTCATCCATAAACATATAGAACTCAATTTTGCATACCCAATCCATGGTCGTAGGGGGAGAGAGGATTTCCATCTTACAGGAATAACTGCCTTGACCGCGCTGATCAGCTGGCATAATAACGATTTTTTATACGCTGAGGGAGAGGCCGGGGACCAACCCAGGATCCAAAAGAGTGGGGAGGTAGGGACCTCTTCTCCCAGAATGGTCTTGGATATATGCAGAACTGAGTCCCAGAAGTTACGAAGGATAAGGCAGGACCACCATATATGTAGCTTGGAACCCAACGAGTCCTGACGTCTCCAGCATTGTTTCGACACTGCAGAATAGAACATATGAAGAATTTTTGGTGTTCTGTACCACCTGGAGAGAATCTTTTATGACCTTTCTGTGATCTTAACACTTGGAGAACAAGAAGACGTAATTTGGAAAATCTTGTCCGACTGGTCTTCCTCCAATCAATAGGTGATATTGCCTGTGGTATTGAGGGGAAAATATGCCTTTTTGCAGATGACACCAAGATATGTAACCCGCCAGGTGGGTTACAGAAAATGAGGGATGATCTAGGTAGACTGGAGGAATGGTCAAAAGTGTGGCAACTGCAGTTTAATGCCAAAAAATGCAAAATCATGCACTTCGGACACATAAAACCAAAGGCTCAATATTTCCTTAATTGCATTACATTAGAATCTACCGAGGAGGAAAGGGATCTAGGAGTCATTATTTCCAGTGACTTAAAGGTAGCCAATCAATGTAACAAAGCAATGAGAAAGGCAAGTCAGATGCTTGGTTGCATAGGGAGAGGAATTAGTAGCAGATTGAGAGAAGTAGTGATGCCCCTTTATAAGTCATTGGTACGCCCTCACCTAGAATACTGTGTTCAGTTCTGGAGGCCATATCTCCAGAAAGACATAATCTTGGAGAAGAAATTTATAAATGCGGAATATGGGATGACTATCCAAGTCTTAAAGGATGTAAGATCCTTACCAGGAGGGAAAGCTGGGTTGGCAAGAAACGAGGGGAGTGGGGAAGCCAAGGATGAAATGGAAGGGAGGCTTCTGAAGGCCTGCCAGGCATTCAGCATCGGGGCTATAGTTGTTTGGGAGGTTCGTGGAAGTGGGGTAATCCACGGTTCCAGGGTAGCAGGAAAGCCTAAACTATGTCCTTCTATGGCTATTCCCTGCTTATTATTTAAATTCAGGGTCCACTCCATTATGCTGTTTAACAAGGCAGCTCAGTAGTATGTATGAATGTGGGGGAGTCTGCCTCGGGCCTTGGGTTTACATAAAATCTTGAATTTCACCCTTGGCTTTTTGCCCTGCCAGATAAAATGGTGGATTATTTTCTGGAGGTCCTTAAACCATTGCATCAGGATCTTAGTAGGCAAGGTTTGTAACAGGTATAATATTTTGGGTAGGGAATTAATTTTGAATATAATAATTCTGCCTACCCAGGAATACATACCAGAGGTCCATTTCTGGAGATCTGTTTTGATCTTTGTTAGTAGAGGAGAGAAATTTAGCAAATAAAGTGGATAAGTGCATGTGGAGTGCGCCATGCCCAGATACCTAATGTGGAAAGGGTTCCATTTAAAAGAAAATGCTGTTTGCAGCCCTTCTATGGTTAGCGGTGGAGCTGTAAGGTAAAGAGCTTCGGATTTGGAAAAATTTATTTTAAAATTTGAAAGCATACTGAAGGACTCAAATTCCTTCATCAGATTTGGGAGCGTTGTAACCAGGTTAGTCAGGATCGCTAGCAAGACACCCGCAAAGAGGGCAAGTTTATACTCCACCCCTCCAGCTTGATTCCAGCGATGTCTGAATTCTCCCTGATCGCCTGCAACAATGCCTCCATGCAAAGTACGAATAGTAATGGCGACAGAGGGCAACCTTGGCGAGTGCTGTTTCGGATAAGTACTGGTTGAGATAGCGTGCCATTAATCTTTATACAAGTTGTTGCCAAAACTTTTGCTTTGCAACGGGGGCCAAGGTTGATACGTAATAGAACCTCCAAAAAGAATGTCCAGTCGATCCTGTCTAAGGCCTTCTCCACGTCAGTTGACAGAAGAATGGTTGGGGTGTCCAGCTGCGGAGCGAGATGTATCAGATCAATCACGTTTGTGGTGTTGTCCCTGGTCTCTCGGCCCGGGACAAATCCTACCTGGTCTGTATGAATCAAATCTGGAAAAAAAAGCTTTAGTCCGTGTGCCAGCACCTTGGCATACGATTTTAAATCTACATTTAAAAGAAAGATCGGGTGGTAACTAGGGCAGAGAGCTCGATCCTTACCCTCCTTACTGATGAGTGCAATGTGGGCTTCTAGAGTTTGTGTAGGGAAGTGGAGCTGGTCCGCAATAGCATTAAAAGTTTTAAGCATAGGAGGGAATAATTTATCTCTGAAGCACTTATAATAATTAATGGTGAAGCAGCAAGCAAGTTCTACCTCCTTAAACTGTCTATCAAGAAACTCTGCGTCACTCTCATTTCTAAGAACTGTCTGAAAGGCAGAATCAGAGGGATCTTGTAAGTTGTACAACCCATTGTAATAGGAGCAAAAAGCGGCCGCTATATCTTCGTTGAGGTGACGCAGATTTCCTTGCTGGTCTCTAATAGAGTGAATTTAAGAGGAGGCCCATTGTAGCCAACATCTTCCCAGACTTATTGCTCCATCTCAAGAATTTATTACATTTACTATATGCCGCTTTAATTTTATTGAGGAGTTCGTTTAATTTGTTTCTAGTCGTTTACTCTTTGGATAGGGTAGATTTATGGCTGGTTTCTAAAACACAAATTTTAGCTAAGAGTGCATCCCTTTTTAAGGTTTGTTGTTTTTTGACATGGGCACCTATCTGTATAAATTTTCCACAAACCACACATTTGTGTGCTTTTCATATGACCGGCGCTGGTGTGCCGTTATGCCCTATTTCTATTGAGTGCATGTGATATAATATCGACATTATTTTTATAGTGCTGCTGCTTTATGTCTATGTGCAAAGCTGCTCTGACAGCTTTGCAGGTATACTTTAAAACTGTCAGAGCAGCATAGTACATAGATATACAGCAGTGGCTATTGCATGCAGTAATACAGATAAGAATCAGCTGAAGCCACGCTTCACACAGCGCGTTTTCATCTGATCCCTGTCTGTATTACTCCTGCAATAGCCACTGCTGTATATTTATGTACTATGCTGCTCTGACAGCTGTAAAGTATACCTGCAAAGCTATCAGAGCAGCTTTGCACATAGATACAAAGCAGCAGCTCTAAACAATAGGGAGCCATTCAGCTTGCTGATTGGCTCCCTTAAAATATCGGGAGCTTTCTCCCGATTTAAATCAAACATGTGGAAAGATCAAATAATCGCACCAGAGCGTTTCTGGTGCGTTTATCTGACGTTTCAAAAATGTATCTGTACCATACAATAGAGCGATTATTTGCCCGATCACCCGATAATTGGGAGATCGGGCCAATAATCGTCTACTGTATGGCCAGCTAAATTCTTAGTCTTATAAAATGATGCAGTATACCGATAGAATAACACTTTTATTTTTTATTTTGACAATTTTTATTGCAGTCAAATTACATGGTACATATTATAACATTATACATATACAATTGATGCAAGCCAATATCATATACAATTTTTGCACATATAACATTACAAACACACAGTAACTTGTAGGGCTTTTTACTCTTACCCCAACCATTGCAGTTCCTGCATATACAGATTCTACTATGCGAGCCAGTTTACCGGCTTCAGGCACCTATTACATTTTTAACCATGTTGACTGCACACCTTTTCCATTTTCCTTTTATCCTAACTACTAACTTAATTACCCACTACTGAAAACCGATACCCCTGCCAAGTCTGTCTGCCACCTACCCCTGTACCTATATGACTACCATTGGTGCCTTCTCTTCTACCACCAATTTAAAGTCATCTACCACAATATCAAACCTTACACTCCTTCCTCGCCCTCCTGCAAATCAAGTATGCAGTCGGTCTCCTCCCAACGTCCCCAATTCTACCAAATTTCTCCCTAGCTTTCCGTTTATCCATTACAAATCTCTCATGCTCCAACGTGACGCACACCAATCTCACCTAATCTCTCACATCCGGGGCTGTATTGCCCATCCATGTCCTGGCAATACATACTCTCGCCATTAGACACAAGCTATTTATATATCTCACTTCATCCGTACCAACCACATTCTGAAGCTGCAGACCAAATATACAGTCTTTAGGTGAGTCCAATTCATATTGTATCCCAGTCTTCGCGACAAACTCTCTCACCCCCCTCCAAAACTTTTGGACCTCCGAGCACTCCCACAAAAGATGCCAGAACGTGCAACCAGTCACTCCACATTTAGGACAACAATCTGATATTCGGTTATCATACTTACACAGGATATGAGGATGCAAATAACATCTGTGTATAATATATACCTGAATTTGTTGGAAACGATAGGACGTAGAACACTTATGCGAGCTAGCCAACAAAGTATACCACTTCTCCTCCAATTCCCCTAAGTTTCCCTCCCATTTACTTCTAAGAGATTGTACCTCTGAATCCTGCGCCCCTGACAGTAGAAAAACATACAAATACGAGACAAGCTTGCGTTTTCCCATCACATGCATAGTTTTCTTGATCTGAGATGGCCCAAGGACTACATTGTTCATGGATCCGAATTGTGTCAACATAGCATGGCGAAGTTGCAAATAATGAAAGAAAAACTTATTCAGGACCCCATTATCTGCCACCAGCTTCTCAAAAGATACCAATATGCCGTTTTGACAGATATGTCCCACTGCAGTCACCTCATATTTCTGCCACATAGATCTACCCTCCAAGCACTTCAATTCACCCAACCGTTTGTTATGCCACAGAGGAGTCTCAGGATCCAACACTTCTTCCTTCAGCCATTTAGATGTTCTATTCCAAATACCCTTCGGCTGCTTTACAATATCCGGAATACCCTTTGGGTAATCTCCCGCTAACAGATACTGCATGGGAGTATGCTCACATTCAGTTTGCGCCACCAATGCCCATTGCAAATCTCCATTCGAGGAGTCCACCATCCAATCTTTTAACAACGCCAACTGGGCAGCCCAATAATATATCTGCAGGTTGGGAAGCGCCATCCCTCCAGAGCTTCTAGCAAGACACAATATATTAAATTTGATACGCGCTCTTTTCCCCCGCCCATACTAAGGATATCATGAGGCTACGTCATTTCGCAAAAAAACCATTAGGTATATAAATCGGGGAATTAGCCACAATATATAACACTTTTGGCTGAATTATCATTTTAAGTAAGCTCACTCTTCCCAAGACGGACAGAGGGAGCCTCCTCCACACCGCAATCTTGCCCTGCAAATAGTCCAACTGAGAAGTCAGATTTAAAGGTATAAAGTCTGACATATGATTGGTAATCTCAATCCCCAGATAGCGAATTCTATCAGCCCATTTCAAAGGAAGTGAATCAGTCGGCACTGGGCCTCTGAGCGGGAGAACATGGGATTTGTCCCAGTTAATGTGCAGCCCAGAGAACCCTCCAAAACATTTAACTATAGCCAACAAAGCCGCAACAGCATCATATGGGTTTGCCAAAAATAGGAAAACATCGTCGGCGTATAACGCAATCTTTTCCTCTCTGTCCCCGATCACTAGACCCTCTACCCCAGCAGAACCCCTTATACAGCATGCTAAGGGCTCAATTGCCAAGGCAAATAACGTAGGAGACAGAGGACACCCCTGCCTGGTACCCCTATGTAACTCAAACACTCCCGATGTAAACCTATTTACAAGCACCCGAGCCACTGGTGCATAATGCAACAGCTTTAGCCACCTGATAAATGCAGTTCCAAATCCCATCTTCTCCAACACCGCCCCAGGTTTAAAGATCTACCTCAGCAGTTCTTATTTGTGAACAGTATTTGGGAAATCGATCCCACGCAAAGAAGATCATAAAGAAACTGTAAGCTGGCTAAGGAGCCTTACTTCTCCGTTTTTATACATGGTCTATCGTAAAAATTGATTTTTCCTATGTAAACTATAGACTATTTATTATCTTTACAACTATAGAAGGATAGGTTTATTGTACCTCCTTCAATAATATACTACATATTTTGAGTTATATCTCCTGTCGCTTTACACTGCTAGCGCCTATTCTAAAGTGTTATTCTATCTATATACCACATTGTTTTATATAAAGGTCCAGTTTTACTACTTTATTATACATCTTTAGTTTTTTAGGCAGCACAGAGAAAACGTAGTAAGCGCTGAACTTTTTCATTAACTTTTTCTATTCAACCTCTTATAAAATGATGCACTGCAATAGAAAATGACATCTTAAAATAAGATAATACTGTAAATAATCCAAAAATAATTCATTCATTGATAAAAAAAAAAAAGGACTGTAAAGCTGGCCATACACTACAACGATTATCGGTCCCAGCAGGGGGTGGGCCGATAAACGGGACGATTTCCCGCAAGGGAAATGTCCTGTTATCGGCACCATACACCTCCTCTGCTGGGACCGATAATCCTAGCAGAAGAGGGGAGGGGGAGGCAGCGTTCTCTATGGCGCTGCTGCAGAGCCATGTGCAAAGCTGCTCTGACATGCTTAAAAGTATACATCCAAGGCTGTCAGAGCAGCATAGTGCTTCACACAGCGCGGGTTCGGCTGGTCCCTCTCTGTACTATTCCCTGCAATAGACCCTGCTGCAGATCTATGCACTATGCTGCTCTGACAGCTTTGAAGGTATACTTTTAAGCTGTCAGAGCAGCTTTATACATAGATCAGCAGCAGCGTCTATTAAAAAGATAGGGAGCCATTTAGCTGATTGGCTCCCTTAAAATAACGTTTAAAAAATATTGTTAAAATCAAACTTGCTGAAAGATCAAATAATCGCACCAGAGCGTTTCTGGTGCGTTTATTTGACGTTTCAAAAATGTATCCGTACCATACACTAGAGCGATCATTTGCCCGATCACCCAATGATTGGGAAATCGGGCCGATAATCGTCTAGTGTATGGCCAGCTTAAGTGATATCTATTTTATTCATTATTTGACTGTAATTGGGCACCCCCACAATCTTCTTGTTTGATTTACTTATATTGCTCAGCATCCTGCACTTTTGTTATGATAACTGCTATAACTACTCCCAGTGCCTTTCTTGACTAGGCTCTCAGTAGGATTAATTAAAGGGATGAGATAGCCTTCAACGTGGACTGGGGACAATGACTACGTTATCACTAGACCTATTGTGAATAATAATGTAACAAAAGAACTCCTTGAGCAAGGTCACTGTCTGCTTTTTTTCACTTGAAATAATTAACACTGAAATATGTACATTAAGGTTTATCAATAAAAATTGAACAATAACATAACACAACATAGCACACAGCAATATGTGTCAACGTCTGTAAGCAAATATATATGTAGGTATATAGACAGGAGCTAGATATCATGCACTCATCAGGCTGGATAAGGAGCTTCAAACAGGTAAGTTTATTACATGAAGGACCGACGTTTCAGAGGCAGAAGCTCTTTCGTCAGGGTATATGTAGGTATATATCTCCTACATATATAGGTATATATGTAGGAGACAGATAATTATGAGTAAAAGCATACAATGAGATGGAATCAAAAATTCAAATATGTTAAAAGAAGTTTTGTGAATAATACAGATTGGGGAGAGAGTAATCTTTTAATATATGCCATATACATGATGAAGTGCATTAAGTGCTTTGACTTGACCTTTCAGTTTGTACTTCTTGCTGTCACTTCCAGCTATTTCTGTCCCTTGATCTTTAGTGTTTTCATTTCTCATTCTAAGTTTACCTTAATTTAAGATGTGTAAAGATCCAAACAAATCATTATGAATCATTAATAAATAACTCAGTGGTCGAAGTAGAAATTTAGAAGTGGTGGTATGAAAAGTTAGTAAAATTAGAAGTGAATGGGGATTTATTGCTTTTCAATTAAATCAGTGGGATAAGTGACGGTATGACATACTCCCGTTCAGGGCCGCCATCAGGGGGGGGACAGTCTGGACTACTGTCCCGGGCCCGCCATCATTTCAGGGCCAATGCACCGGCCAGATGGTAGCGCAGGTCTGCGGTGCCCCATCCATGTGATGTCACCAATGACACCAATGTTCCGTCTAGTGTGTTCTGGGCCCTGGAAATTCTTAAGATAGCACTGTCCCCGTATATCCCCTTACTTCCAGCCCTGAAATAACCACAATAGAAACTAACTCTTAAAAGGTTGTTGTTCAAAAGTAAAAATAAAATGGCTTAATAAATATTTTTGGGAACCAAAAATACATTGCATATATTACACAATACATTTAATGTTAGTTGGTATTGAAACTATAATTATTCCACACAAACTCAGTAGTTTAACACTCCCTGTTTGTTCCCCCTATCCTCTCCTCCTACTTCTTTAATGGCTGGTCACGCCATTTTTTATTGTTTTTATTTTTCTTGACATTTCCTTGTTTCTACATAAAGTAAATAAGGCTATACTACAATATTTACTATTGCTTTTGGAGGAGGCTGTCCTCACTCTCTCATAAAGGAATTATAATTGCCTGATTGTAATAATCCTATTGTGGTCTATCCGTCTCCAATATTACGACGTTAGTAATCATCACAATAAACAGTGTTATTGCTTACAGTCACCTTTAACCCACTTATCTGACTCCGCCTACAAATATTATATAACCCTGTGCTTTTTATGTTTTTGGGTTAATATTTAATAACACAGAAATCAATCGATTACGTGGACACTCCCAAACAATAAACCGTCCATTCTGCCAGCTACCCGCCAGACCTGGGTTTATTATCTCGCTTCCGGGCCGCACAACCGGAAGTAATCCTGGCGTGCTTGTGACGTAAAGAGGCCAAACAACCGTTTGTCGTTGCTCGCGCGCTGATCAAGGTATAAATAAGAGCCCCGCGCCAGACAACGGAGTGCTAGCGGGTAGAGAGCGTAGCTCAACATGGATACTGCGCAGCTATGCAAGCTTTTCATCGGGGGTCTGAACGTCCAGACAACTGACTCCGGCCTCAGGAGCCACTTTGAGACTTACGGCCAGTTGACCGACTGCGTGGTGGTCATCAACCCGCAGACGAAGCGCTCTCGGTGCTTTGGCTTCGTGACGTACTCCAGCGCAGAAGAAGCAGACGCGGCTATGGCCGCCTCCCCGCACGTGGTGGACGGGAGTAACGTGGAGCTGAAGCGCGCTGTTTCTCGTGAGGATTCGGCTCTTCCCGGGGCCCACGCCAAGGTAAAGAAACTGTTCATTGGCGGGCTGAAGGGAGACATCGAGGAGAGCGACGTACGAGAGCACTTCTCCCAGTTCGGACCGGTGGAGAAGGTGGAGATTATCGCCGACAAGGTGTCCGGCAAGAAGCGCGGCTTTGGCTTCGTCTATTTTTCTAGCCACGACTCTGCAGACAAGGCCGCGGTGGTGAAATTCCATCCCATCAACGGGCACCGGGTGGAGGTGAAGAAGGCCGTGCCGAAAGAAGACATCCAGGCGTCTCCTTCCCGTCCATACCGCGGGGGGCGCGGCAGAGGGGGCGGCTCGATGAATGGCTTCTCTGGCTACGAGGGCTATGGTGGCGGCGGGCAAGGTTACAATTCGTACGGAGGCTACAGTGACCAGGGCGACGCCTACGGGAACGGTTACAACAGTTTTGGCAGCTACAACCAGCACCAGTCCAGTTATGGACCTATGAAGGGGCCCGGAAACGGCGGCTGGGGCCGCAGCAACAACATGGGGCCCTACAGAGGAGGTTATGGTGGGGGCAGCGCGTACTAGACTGAGAAAAGGGACTGTACGGACTGAGCCATCAGCCTTGCTCCTGCACACCAATCAAGAGGGGCCCCAGGGGCCAGTTTTCCTCCCCCCGTGGGCTAGTAGCAGAGTCTGAACTGTTTTATTTACCATGTTTCTACTTTCTGTGTTTTAATTGTGTGGATAGTGAGACAGGGGGTGCATGTATCCACTGGGTCATTTGTTAGTCTGACCTGGTGGCTGCTTCTTTTTGTGCAGATTTTGACCCCCTACCAAAGTGCTTTGCATAATGCTGGAGTTATTGGCAACAATGTCTTTCTGGTTGTTACCCTCTGCCCTCCCCATATTTCATCCATCCACTTTTAATCCTGAGTTTATTACATAATTGTCTAGTTACATTTTATATAATTTTGTAGGTTGTTTCATTGATATTAAAATCAAATTGACGCCAAGTGTGATGTCCTATTATTATCTCAGCGATTCAATTTTTAATAACTCGTAGTTCTTTGTAAATAAGCTTGTACTTGGAATTTAGCATATACTTGTAATTCCTATAATGAATGTCTGTAAGTGGCACTTGAGAAGTCCACATAAGTTCTGTGATTGATTTAAGCACAATACTGCTGGACCAGGCTAAGTCTAATATTCACTGCCATCAATGCAGTGGTGTAAAGAGATTGAGGGCTCTTAAACAGGTTATACTATTGTCCACACCAAATGCAGTTTATTATATGAATGTTGGTATTTTGTTCAGATAATGAACTTCTGCCTCTTATGAGGTGGCAAAGAAAAAAGACCAGGTTCAAATACCTTAATTATATAGTGTGCACTTGTATTCTCAGCTTGTTTTTTGCACGGATTTGAGTGGTATGAATAGAATTTAAGAGGTAAATAACATTAAATTTTTGGAGTGGCTTTTTATGGTAACACAAGTTGCAGTCTTGCTACCTTTTTGAATGCTAATTTGTGTTAAAATCCAAACAGAATATAGTGTTAAAAATTGTGTTCTAACTTCTGGATCTGTCTGAATTTGTTCTTATTGAGTTCATCTTCAGATAAGTGTTAAGTAAATAACATGGGATTTGGAAAAAGTAGAAGGGATGTAGCGTTATACCTCCTTCATGCCACCTCTGGAAAAACCTGGGTTTTTCCTGGGCGAATTGCAGGGTAAAAAAAAAAGTTGCGTTATAAATGGCTGGGTCTAATCCTTTCACATGTGCTATAAATTTCCTGGGACTGCCATGGCAAGCAACTGTCAATCAACCTAAATAAAAGCTTATTGGCTGAAAAAAAATGAAGGGGACTCTTTTAATAAACTAACTTTTTTTTAAAATAAGGACATGAAAGTCGACAGGCTACATTTTTGTATAGTACTTATAGGTCTCCTTTCTGGTCCAACTGCCTGCAATTCCATTATTGGCCACTATGAACTTTGTATACACATGTCTTCTTTCTGGTCCTCCTGCAGGTGGCCCAGAAAGGAAACATACGTGTACTAAATAATAACTTCATAGTGGTGAATATCGAAACTGTAGGCAGATGGACAAGAAAAGGGACATATAAGTACTAAACAATGCAACCTGTCTCTTTTCCCTCTGTGGCTCCTGGCTCCAGATTTGTTTTCTGTATTGCCATAGCAATAGTAAAGAATTCTGTCCAATCAGGTGTCTTTGTGAAAAACAACCTGGGATCTTTCACATTCCTACCTGTGTGCGACCTGGGCCAAACCCTTTTTTCCTGGGTCATTAGACTCGGGTATCTGAAAAAGAAATGTTTCACATCACTGCCAAATTTTTGCAGAGCTCTGGTGTTTTGGCCAAAAACCTGGGTATTTGGTGGTGATGTAAAAGGGGTTTAATAGCGCTTTCACATCTTCAACCCAGGTTTTTCCTGGGCGAATTGCTGTGTCAAAAATAAAGTACTCAACCAGAGGAAATTCTAGGGTCTGACAGCTTCATATATGCCATGATTTTCCCAGGACTGTCCTGGTAAGCAACGGTCCATCAGCCTAAAGAGGAGTTATTATTGGCTGTAAAAAAAAAAAAAAAAAAAATTAAGGGGCCTTCACTTTTTTTTTTTAATAAATTAACGTCATTCACTTTTTTTTTTTAATAAACTACAGTCCTTTAAAAAAAAAAATAGGATCTAAAAGGAGGCAGGCTGCATTTTATAGTACTTGTATGTCCTTTCTGGTCCATCTGCCTGCTGTTCCACTATTTGCCACTATGTCCTTTCTGGTCTGCCCGCTTGTGGACCAAAATGGGGACATACAAGTACTAAATTCATAGAGGCGAATAGTGGAACTGCAGGCAGATGGACCAGAGACGAACCACAAAGGAGACCTACAAGTACAAAAAAATTCAGCCTGTCTTCTTTCCCTGTTCGCAGCGCCCATCTACAGATTTCTTTGCTATTGCCCTAGCAATAGTAAAGAAATCTGTCCAATCAGGTGTCTTTGTGAATGACCGTTGTTGATGAACAACACAGGACCTTTCACGTTGACATCAGACCCTGGTCTCTGAAAACGGGGTGTTTTACATCACCACCAAATACCTGGGTTTTTGGTGGTGATGTGAAAGGGGTTTCAGTTTTTGTCTTTAAATTTACCTAAGTGGGCCTGTATATCTCTCCCTTGCTTTTCCATCTGATCAGTGTTGGCAAAATGGCAGTGCAAAGCATGTTGCTGGTTAAATTAAAATCCCTTTTTAACAGACGTTTAATCTAACAAAATTGTGTTAAATTGGAATAAGCAGCGAGAGAGTGGCATATGTATTTCTAAATGTGGGCTTTACAAATTATCTAGTAGCCAGGGAATCAATTTAATTTTTTTTATTACATCTGCACCTGGTTGTCATTCTAAAAATGTTTGTATTTATATTTTAAATAAGGGAATGTTAAGAAATACTTAACTCCTGTTACAAATATCTGTTTTATATTACAGGTGAAAAAAATGTGTTCTGTAATACTGCAACAGCACTATCCATTCTCTTACCTCCTAATCTTTGGGGTATGCTGGCTAGATGGTTGGATCATTCTGGAGGAGTGATCCTGTCATGGGTGGGTTATAGGCGCTGCAGGGTCATCCAAGGATGAAATATACTTTGTATGTTACCTAAAAGATTATTTACCTTTTTTATATATCTAAAAGTTACAGAAAATTATAATAATACTCTAAGCTTGCTGTTAAAAAAAAAAACAGATGCATTGTTAACATATAAGTTTCCTGCTTAAGCAGTTTACACTGAACATGGCATGGCAGGCCTTGATTATTTTAAAATCTAGGAGTTAGTAAATTTATTTCTGCTCCGTGCTGTGTCTGTTTAAAAGCAATGCTGATGTCACATCATCGTAACTTCTGATCCTTACAGTTTCAGCAAGCACTAGGATGGATAACTAGTAGCAGTACTTCTACCTGCCCAGTGGACTGAAACCACTCTACGGATAAGATCCAGAATTTGTGTGTTTATTTATAATATTGCAAGGTCCAGCTAGTGTTTAATATATTAAACTATGCAGTTATGTAAAAAAATCAGTGGGTTTCCCCAGTAATACAAATGAAGCCATAAACTCAATTAGTGTCAATGGGGTAGATCCAGAACTACGTCTGCTGTACGTTTATTCGCGGAGCGTATTTTCGTGCACGTAAGTTCGCTACACTCCCCTCGGCACACCCCTTGCACGGACGTATTTTGTCAAGATACGCTTCCCAAACCCTACCTTAACTTTTTCACACGTAACCGCTGTCATACGCACACGTACGTATGGGCTGAACGAATTTACGCAGCTAAGCACGCCCATACTGTACACTTTAAATACCACCCCCCGCCTACTTCATGTATTTCAGACGTATTTTGGAGTAACGTAAATTTGGCACGCCCACACGTAAGAATTTACGTGACACATACGTGAATGTCCCATACATTCACAATTACGCTACGTGAATGTGCGTATTTTCTATGGTGCGCATGCGCAGTGCTTTCTAAACTGCGATTTTACGTCTCCGCCACGTGTAAATTCGCTTCGAAGCGTTGTTCTGGATCAGGCCCAATGTTATAAACTAAATTGTTGTATTTTCCTCTTTATAAATGTACTGCTATCCTCTGTATTTTCATTAGATTGCATGTAAGGGAAACCAGAAGGGAGAAAAAAAAAAAAGAAGATAATGTAATACCGGTTTCTGTAATCCTTCCTAGGGTAACAATTGTTTAACTCAGATTAGGATGTTAGAAGACGAGAAGTCTCTCTCTCGGCTATTTTTAAAGATTTTGAATGAGTTTAGGTAGGCTGAAATGCGTTACCCTACAAAGGACTGCAGAAATCTGGGGTATGGATCCCTAAAGGCGTGATCCATTGTATTAACCTCTGGTATAGGGGAGGGGGATTCTCTTATTTTATATATTCAAACAGTGTTTTTTTGTGTAATAAATCGTTTTAAAAAATTATCTTTTATTTTTGTCTTTTGTTCTCCCTTAAATGCAATCTAATGACAATATAGAGGATGGAATTACATTTACAAAGAGGAAAAGACAAGGACATTTTAGTTGTTTGTAATATTCATGGTAATGGAGTTAAGAGTTACAATTGTATTAAAGGGGGAATCCCAGTGACTTTATATTTTTATAATATAGATGTGTAGAATTCATTGTAAACTCTTTCAAAACTATTTAGTTCAGTATTTTAGCCACTAGTATTTGTGCAGGCTTGTGGGGGGGGGGGCACTATTAGCTAATTGCTATATGGATTGTCTCTGGATACTACCTAACAACCGGACATCACTCTATTACCTGTCTACAGTACACTGCTGCTGCACTTGTTTTTAGATTGTTGCTACACTGGGTGGTGATTACCACCAATACTGGCACTTTTTGTATTTTTCTCTTCCTTTGTCCTAATAAATATTCATTGGATTTTGGAGTGCTGACTCAGTCTCTCTAATGAGACGTTTTGTGTGTATATATGTGTGTGTGTGTGTGTGTGTGTGTGTATATATAGATAGATATAGATAGATATAGATAGATATATCACATGGAAGGAAGGTACTCTGTACAATAAGGTAGGACTCTGGTGCCTTTCCAGCAGCAATAGCAAAGTAGGCAAAAAGTAACGGACGGCACTCAGAGATTGCAGTATGTCAATAAATAGACAAGACTATCGTCTATTTAATGACATACTGCAATCTCTTAGTGCCGTCTGTTACTTTTTTGCATATATAGATATAGATATATATATATATTTAGTTTTAACCCATCAAGGAGTGATATATTCCTTTATCAGTGGATAGATAGATAAAATTATTTTCTTTTCATTGCATTCTGTGCATGTGTGTGAACATGGCAGTTTACGTATTAGAACGCACTAGAAATTATTTTGGATTGTGCATAAGCCTTTCAGAGGGAGGGGTGTGACAGCCTGCCAGGTGTACAGTGTTTAGGTGGGGAAGGTATTGCAATCATACAGTAAGAGATTGGATAAGCACTTACACATGATGTTCCATTACACCTCAGCCCCATTTTAGGTGGGGTGTATACATAAAATGAAGGTAGTGTCTGAAAGTTTCATATGCGCAATTGGAGTCCACTACTTTTGCGATATGGAATTTAGGATTGCACTTTGCATTAGTTAGAGAAGCCAGGTCCAAATTTCTTGCAGCCTGGAATTTGTTAAGCCTTGATATGGCAATTTAAAGAATTGCTGATTTCAAATGTTGTGTAAAGCTGGGTAAACACTGTTTTTAACAGGATTATAGTTTCCAATCACATGATAAACAAGTGTTTGGAACAATATGTGTCTGATCATTGCAAAGTACATAACATTGCAACTTTTAAACTTTATTTTATGCAATCAGTGTTGGTAAAAAAGTTTAGTGTGTATGCATCTTATAGAGCATTCATCTTCCTGCAGTAGGGCTGCCTCTGTGGGCAGGCATGTTGCTGCTACAGGTAGTTACGAGACACTTCTGCAAATCTAGTGTAGTGTGCACGGACTTCCGATTGTAACTTTTAATCATGAGTATAATTGTTTTTAAATCTATTTGTCATTAGAAAAAGTTGGTGGTTTGCTGTTATATTCTTAAGGGCCATTTCTCTTGCTTTCCTGCTTTAAAGATAGCAGTTAGACAGAAGTTGGTGTACTTTTTATAACTGCTTTCTGTCCCACTCCCAGTGTAGACACTTCATTTAGATAGTGTTCTAAGGCCCAGATTTACTAAGCTGCAGGTTTGGAAAAGTGGAGATGTTGCCTATGGCAACCAATCATATTCTTGCTATCTTTTTTTTTTTTTTTTCAGGCAAATCAGAAATGCAGTACATTGTTCTAAAACAGCAATGACTGTCGAATCTATTCATTGTTCTCAGTGACATTTAACAATCAATAAGAAATGTATTAATTATATGAAAACAGTGGTATAATATAATAAAAACAGATTCAATTACTTTATAAAAATGGAGAACAAAAAAGAATTGTTAAGATAGATTTAGGAGATTATTAATGATAACCAAAACCATAAGCATAGCTAAGTGTATCTTTTTCCAGATTCTAGTTGTGAACATCGTATCACTTATATATTACACTTGTAAAATGTATAATGAATAACAATTTTAGCTACCTGCGATAGTTACAGGCTCAAATCACAAGCACAAATTACAAGCCCAGGCGAACAATCAGCCAGAAGAGTTAAGAGGCTGTGTGTGTGAGAATTGGATTGGACATGTAGGTACCAAGTAGTGTCTTTCATAGCATAATGATATAGCGTTTGACTCTGAGCCAGAAATGTCGAATGACAGGACACTCCCACAAGTGAAGGTACAGGCCTGGATCAGGGTCCCGACATTTTGGGCATCCAAGTTCATCACCCAAACCCATTATAAGAACGTCTCCTAGGCGAAAGGTAAGCTCTGTGGAAGATATTGAGAAAAAGTTCCTGGTATCTGCCAGCTGGCAACAACCTCCTCGACTGAGCAACAAAGCGTACAAGCGTTTCTATAGTCAGTTCGGGAAATATGGATAGCCATTGAGTCATTCTAGTCCAGAATTGGGTATGGTCAATTTCCTCGCGCAGGGCATGATAATGTATACTTATAGCCTTTGAGTGCAAAATTACTGAATTTTTGTAATGTTTGGCCTGTATAAACGCCATAGGGAAGCCCCAGATGACTTAAAATTTTTCACAAATTTCAGCGAACGTTAGGGATCTATGTCTGTTTTTACAAACTAAGTGACTAAGTTTGGCAGCATCCCCCAACCTCCATATATTAAAAGGATATGAAGCCCACCATGTTGAAAGTCTGGGTTTTTGTAGGAGTGGGAGAAACATGGATTTGTAGGGATAGAGATTAAATTTGTGACGTACTAAATGCCAAATACGTTGTGTATTCCACAGTAGGGGATTAAGTTTTAGAGTGTCAGAGATCTCCTGGTCATGCTGATGGAGGAAGCACCCAATATCCAAAGACCCCAGAAAACATCTCTTCAAAGATGTACATGTATAATATTCAGTGTTGTGCAGCCACGTAAATAACGAAGACCTGCCGTTAGATTATACATTGGAATGTCAGGAAAAGTTATTCCACAAAAAACACAGAAACAAAGCATTAATCGCCTTAATATTCTTTTTGCTCACAATTATAGGGAGGGATTGAAGGTTGTATAATATTTTATGAAATAAAACCATCTTAAGTAGATTAGCACAGCCAAGGTACGACAACAGAAGATGGTCCCATTTGCGAATATCCTGGCCTAACTCATGAATGACAGAACCAACATTTAAACTATATAAGTTGGCTAGGTTCTTTGGCAAAGTGACTCCAAGGTATGTGAATTGTCGACAGTACCAAAGTATGGGTATAGCCTGACCCCAAGCTGGACAGTGTTCCCTTGGATTCAAATACAACCCCACAGATTTGTTTTGATTAATGTGGAAGCCTGAAATACCCCCAAACTCCTCAATTTTAGACAGGATAGACTTCAAGGAAGAGCTCGGATCACCTATATATAAAAGGAGGTCATCTGCAAAAACGGTCAACTTGACATCTTTGTTGCCTACAGAAATACCAGAGAAAAGGGGCCAATTCTGCAAAAGTCTTAATAAGGGATCTATAGCCAGGTTGAATAATAACAGGGAAAGTGGGCACACCTTTCCATCACAACTGGGTTGCTCCTCATGCTATTGACCAAGAAACGTGTGGAGGGTCCAAATAGTCTATGTTCCAGGATCCCCATTAGGTGCGGCCATAGTAGAATGTCAAAAGCTTTCTGAGTATCTAAACTCAGAAGCATCTGATGATCATTGGTATGTAGGGAGGCTGCAGCAATAGCCTCAATTGCAGTACAAATCCCACGTACAGAATGGCGACCTTTAAGGAAGCCTAGTTGAAATCATTATTCAAAAGTGTAATTGGGCGGTAAGAATCAGTTTGTTTAGGGTTCTTGTTGGGCTTGTGTATTAAGGTTGTGTAAGCCTCATTGAAATCGGGGGAAGAGTGATTATGTTTATGGATATGTTTTTAGAGATCCAATAAATAAGATGTAATGTGCGGTTGTAGTATTTTATAATATTCGGCCATCTGGTCGTGGGGCTTTGTGTAATCGCAACTGGGAAATTACAGAAGAAATTTTGCGCTCCGTAATTTCAGAGTCCAAGATTTCCTTCTGATCAGGAGAGAGTCTAGGAAGCCTAGCTTCCTGAAATAATTTCTCTTGGAGGGAAAAATTAACAGGGCGTCCCCGATATAATTCAGTGTAATAGTTTTCAAACTGGGCAATTATATGTTAAGTGGAAGTAAGGGGTTTGTTAGAACAAGGATGATTTATCGTTGTGATATAAGACTTTCGAGATCGCGTCTTGGCCATTGTGGCAAGAAGGCATCCTATTTTATTACCCCATCTATAATATTTAACACGCATAAAATTGAGATTAAAATGGGCTTGTGAGGTTAAAAAATTTTCCAACATTTGGCGTGCGCTCTTATAGTCAGAAAACATTCTGTCAGATAGATAACGGTTATACGCGGTTTTCATGGCAGTCCGCAGCTGTTGACATTGAGACTCTTGGTCTCTACGTTGTTTAGCTGTATACCCTATAATGTGACCAGGCAAAACTGCCTTTGATGCAGGCCAGAAAAGAACAGGATGATCATTATGTGTCAGATTATCATCAACATAATCAGCCCATTTACCTGCCAGGAATTCATGGAAGTATTTTTTATCATAAAGGTGACTGGGGAATCTCCAGATTCTGTCCATACAAATAGATGTTGGGAAATCTAGAACAAGAGTAAGAGGGGTATGGTCGGATTGTGGTGTTATTGACATAAGTAACCAAGGAGTCGGAAATCAGAAAATAGTCTATATGGGAATGAGAACGGTGCGGTGCCGAATGAAAAGTGTAATCACTCTCTGATTGATGTAATAATCTCCAAACGTCTACCAGGTCAAGAGCGCAGGAGAAGGAGTGGAGGAGTCATCCATTTAATGGCTGTGGGAGGCATGATGGTGGGGACCTGTCCAGCACAGGGTCATATATTAAATTAAGATCTTCAGCAACAATTAATGGAAAGTTCTGTATACCAGACAGGATTTGAGTTAAATTGGCCAGAAATAAATTGGCATCAGTATTAGGGGCATAGGCATGTACCAACGTATATTTGTACCTGTAAAATTCAACATCAGCTATAATGAATCTGCTCTCAGGGTCTATGATACAGTCCCCAATAGAGTAGTAAGTTTTACTGCTAAAAAAAATTGCTATTCCTCTAGCTTTTTTCCGATACGGGGCAGAGAGACATTTATCAATCCAGGGAGAATGTAGGGTGGAGAAATCACCCAACTTCCACCCAACTTCCAGTGAGTCTCCTGTAGGAATGTAACATCAGGTAGATTGCGTATATGCGGTCTAAAAGACAGCATATACGCAATCTATGTATCGAAACAATAAGCAGATTACGTACAATAGCTACTACGCATGCGCAGTAGCTATTGTTCATTGAATTACGTCTGTCTATGGAAGACGGACGTAGTTCTGGATTCGGCCCATAGTTCTTAGCAGCCAGAGGGCAAGTGAAAAACAATGTTTGTCCATTACCCACCACTCTGAGTTTGGTTGGATACATAAGAGTGAAACACACATTTTGATTGTGTAACAGAGCACAAACTTCTGGGAATGTATTATTTTTGTGAGACAATGGTAGAAAAGTCTTGAAATATCAGGGCACTCCTTTCTTGAATAATTAGCTAGGGTATTTTTCTATAGCCTTGAAGAATTTTTTTCTTTGGTGCAAAAATCTAAGTATTTGGCAATAACCGGGAATGGTTTATGCTGCAAATTTTCACACTCTGGGCCCAATCTGTGGGTTCTTTCAATATGTGGGACTAGCAAATCATCTGTGATCCCCAACGCAGCGGAGTGTGTGTTTAGTAAGTATTTCATAAGCTGGGGGCCCTTGATCGACTCGGGAATCCTCACAAAGCACAAATTATTGCGCCGGTGTCGATTCTCCAGGTCGTCAACCTTATCCAGTAATGCTTGTATGGATGTGGTCTGGCTAGTTTGTGTAGCCTGGACAGTGTG
Source organism: Limnodynastes dumerilii (assembly GCA_011038615.1). Classification (NCBI taxonomy): domain Eukaryota; kingdom Metazoa; phylum Chordata; class Amphibia; order Anura; family Limnodynastidae; genus Limnodynastes; species Limnodynastes dumerilii. Next base: position 84,093 of record WWET01003038.1, read on the forward strand.
GAGTTGGTCTTCCACATCGCTCTAGCGCTGCTCCAGGGTAGTAATTCGTGTCAAATTTGTTTCAATTTTGGCAAGGGTGGTATCAAGCCTGGCTTGTAATTCTTCACATTTTTTGTCTATGTGTGGCATAAGGAAATTGTAAATCTCCTTCTGCAGATGCAGTCGCAGGGGTAGGGGAGAGTCAGGGTCCATTTCTGGAAGTTCCCGACTGGAAGATTGAGAATTGAGAAGATTTGGTGGAGTGTTGTTTTACTTTTCCCCTTTTAACGGATTGGGAGGTGCGAGAGTCAAAATATCGTTTCATGCCTTGAGGGCTGAAACACCAAAGAAGTGTTGCGAGATAAAAAGTAAGTTTAAGCAAATGTGGAATTATATAGGCTATCCTATATTAATGATTTTTTTATTTAGGGTAAGGCTCAGCACTACTACTGTTAAAACAATCCCATGGTACTCACCTCTCTATGGGAGTGAGTATTTTACATTTTGAGCAGTAATCGGTTAATTACCGCAATAACTGCAGTAGGTGGGTAGGAATCACAAATTCCTGTGAAGCAGAATTATAATTTCAGATATGGCAAAAAATTGGCAATAATAAAAACGTACTAGCAGAACTGCGAGCTTGCCACTTTTTCGTGTAGAACCTGTGGGGTAAGTGGTGTTTCTACCCTTGATTATTGGTGTTTATTTTTATGTTTTTGTGTTTCTTTTTTTTTGTTTAAGATTTTTTTATTTTTTTTGTTTTTGTGTATTTCTTTGAGTACTTTATAGCAGTTGAGAAAGTGCAATTAGACATTTCACTATTAAACCTTAATTATATGCTCAATGACGATCTTCAAACCTGTAAACAAGGTTAAAACATGTAACACAGATAATTAGAGGTTAGATCGGAGAAACAAGATAGTGTCAATGCACCAATCACCTGTGAAAAAATGTCAGGCAAAAATTATTTTTAAAGATTGCTCACCCCTCCCAAGGAAGCAGCGTCGCCTCTCTTGAGTGTCTCCGTGGAAAGAAGTAAAAAAAACAGCCAGACACTATCCTCTCTCGAGGCCTAGGAATGGCCACAAGAGAACAGCAAGCAGCTTTAGATGGTGGTTTGTGTAAATTCACAGGATGAGATTAGCCAGGGACCGGGCAACCTTATAGCAGGTATGGAGTTATTAGCAAAGTCACCTTATGCTGGGCTTGTGAAGAAAGTATTGATGAACTGTGTTAAATCCCAACTACTTGTTGATAATAGACGCCATCTTAGAATGAAGTTCAAAAAATGTCTTCCCCTGAAGGAGACGGCAGGAGACAGTATAACTCCTGGATTCTTAGGGAGCTTAGTAGGCAGTCTATACCCATGAATTATTATTGGCTAGGGTCCCAAGCAGAATACTTGAGGGGGGGTCCAATGCAATGTAATAGAAGGGACAAATTTAGCAAAGTTTGTGGGATACAATTTCAGCTCATCCCTTTGCTGATCTTCTCACAGTTGAGCAGACATCCACTTTACTCCTCCAGAAATACTGCTCTGCACAGAAAGGACCTTGTCCTCAGGATCCCACACGGCAGTTCCAACAGGGCAGGTTGTTTTATTTCAGTGGAGGGATGCGTCTCTGACCTTCTTTCCCACTCTATGGGCCTCATTTACTAAAGTTGATTTTTACCCGAAATTTGAAATATACCTATGTCGCTTCGATTTTCCCGCAATTTTTTTGCTAAAATCGTCATATCTACTAACTGTCGATTTTTCCCCACGATTTTAAATCTCCGTCGAGTTTCATCTATTTTTCAAGGGCTAAATCGCTGTGCTTTTCTATAGAAAAGCACAGCGATTTTCCCTTGGAAAATCCCTGTCGCTTTGTAGGAAAAAAACAGAGAAAAGTGCAGCATGTGAGTAATTCTTAGCATGGCTGCGCTGATAAAACTACAAGGCTCAGCATTGCTGAGCTTTGTAGTAATATCAGCGTCAGCATGTTAAGCCTTCTAATAGGAAAAATGGGATAAGATGGCGCTCTTCTAAACTAAAAACTAAAAGCAGAAACACAAACACAGGGGTACCACCACAACCCCTCAAAAAGCAATGTACAGGGAATAAAATTGTGTATAGGCGTTAAAAAGGAGGATAATGAGGAGATGAAGTCAGAGGGGAGGTAAAATAGTAAGAGAAATCAATAAACAAGTTCTAACAATCCAACAGGAAACAAATATACAAATACCGCAAGAGCAAAAATGAATAAATAAATATACAGTGCAAATAGTGTGAGTCCTGATAATCTAAGTGGATAAGTATAATTGATACGGGACAATAATAAATAAATAAATAGATAAATTAAATAAAATAAATAAATATAAAGTGCTAATATTCTGACAACTCTTGAAATCCTGGTATATGTGAAATAGTAATAAATGGTAATAGTACAATTTGTGAGGTGAGAGAATAAATATGGACTAAAAATTTAGAATAAATAAGTGGATCAATAAATAAATAAATAGGTTTCATATCTTATGGCAAAAAATAGTATAACAACAATAAATAGTGAACAAGTATTAAAACAATAAAAATCAAGTCAAGTCAAAGTGCAAAATCCAAGTGGGAAAGAGACTATCTGCAATGAACAAGTGTTATATACAAAAAGGACAAGAGGTGGCGCTGTGGTACTACAAAGGTGATTAAAGCATAGATAGATAAATAAACAAATAAACGATCAATGATTCACTTAAGCTGGCCACACACTAGAGCGATTATCGTGCCGATTTAGAAATTATCGTGGATTGGCCGAATTAGTGTGTGGTGTCGATAATTTACTGAAACGGGCGATAATCAAAAAAAAATGGTTGCCGTCAGATAATCTGATCGGGTGGTTTGCAATAAAAATTATCGTTTATCGCTAGCAAAATCGTGCAGTGTGTGGGCATTTCAGAAAATCGTATGTCCTCTCTCACTGTCTGGCTATACAGCGCTGTACAGTCAGACAGGGGGAGAGGACATAGCGCTGCAGAGCCCCACACACTGACAGGCTGCAGCGCTATGTCCTCTCCCCCTGTCCGCCTACACAGC
>WWET01003038.1:100316-123074 GCA_011038615.1 Limnodynastes dumerilii
GAAGGCGTGGGAAAGGTTCCGTCCCGCTCGTCAGTCATTGGCGAAAAGAGGTGTCTGAGGCCCTGGCCGGTGATGACGATTACCTCACCCGTGAATAACTTTCCCCGTTCTCTCCCGCAGGTACTTGTGGTGTTGATGCTTTACTAATGGTTGTGCTTTCTTTACAGCATTAGGAATCGTCACGCCTGGGACCGGGGGAGGAGCAGCGCATCTTCTCTGGCGGTTCTTCAGGATCGGGTAGGAACCTCTGGGGTGGGGGCGGGCCTGGGTTTTGTTTGCAATTCACAGGGCGCCGGCGCACCACCCGTTTACATATCAACAAAAAGACCGCTGACATATGGACAAGCTCAGGAGCAATTTCAGTTTGTGACACCACGACCTTTACGGTTCCTTCAAGCACAACATTACGTGAGGACTGTGGTAAACCACCTCTCAACATTAGACTTACAAAATCCAGTAGATACCATTTTAAAGAACCAAGGGAGTCATAGAGGGGCTATCTCCAGATACTACAATTTGTTACGTACCCCTATGGATCATTTGCGGGTTAAGTCAGGGATGTCGCAGTGGTTAAAACATTTCCCAAATCTTACGTGTGAGGATTTGATTAATTCTTTGACAAAAGCAAATAAAGCACTGCCGTCCAATCAATACCTGGAGATGTTCTTAAATTTATACCACAACGCATACTTTTCTCCACATAGGAGGTTTCTGGCGGGGGTTTCCACAGATCATACATGTGCTAAATGTTTTGGCCAGGAGGCAGACACCTTTCACTGTCTATGGGCATGTCCGTTAGTCAGGGGGTTCTGGATACAAATTAAAAAATATGTTGAAGATAATCTGGTAAACTACTTCCCATTAAGCCCATAATGGGTGCTGTTTGGTATTCTTCCATGGGATCAGAGAGTACCACGCAGCTGTAGACAGCTGGTACATTATGTTAGCTCAGCAGTGAAAAAATCACTTTTACATATGTGGACTCACAGATCCACACCGCTACTATGTTTGTTTAGAGAGAAATAACATAACATTTTTGTAATGGGTTGGATGGAAATGTTATTGGACAAAGAGAAAAGGGTCAATAATTTGTTTGCAATATGGGTATCCTACATAGATACTCTTTCGGTTTCAATAAAAACAAAATTACTAAATTCAATCCAACATACTACGTGTTATGCTCTGCGGTTGCTTTGGTCATATAGAAAGGCCAAGTGTTGATGGCTTGGAGAGCGGCACGCGGCGTCATGGCCTTCCCTCACATGATAACCCTCAATACAGTCCTGAACAGATAACAGGCCATTTGGTCCTGTATACTTGTAAGCTTGCTTTGAAAACCAGTATTAATGTTGACTGATTTTATGCCATATTGTATTTGTTTCCTGCCGAGACAGACATGAATAATGAATGACTTAGTTTTTGCAGACTGGGATATTTTATGAATCAGATAATAAGGGAACGGGGAGGATAGGAAGGAAGGACCGCACAGACTGAAACAATATGATTGTATTACAAACAGATAACCAGACAATGCTGGGAGGGTGCTCCTATACAGATGATCCAAACATATATAGATACAAAAAAAGAAGAAAAAGCGGATCATTTAATAGTGCACACCTACTGTGATATAGAAAATGGTAAATTGTTATGTTCATTCACCCTTTTTAGCTTGATACGCTTTCTGACCATTGATATTTGGATTATACAGATTATTTTACAACATTATTGCAGCGTGTATTATACATATATATTTTTGAATATTTCGCCCTATTTTTTACTTATTTCTATTTCTATTTTATTAAAAGTTAATACTTTATTGGCCCTTGCAGCTGCTGCTTGGCATTGAGCACTATTGCTAAGTCTATTGTCCACAAGCACTCCCAAATCCTTCTCCATTAAAGATTCTCCTAAATTTACCCCGTTTAATTTATAGATTGCATGCTTGTTTTTGATCCCTAAATGCATAATCTTACATTTATCTATGTTAAACCTCATCTTCCATTTGGTCGCCCAATCCTCTAGTTTACTCAAGTCCCTCTGCAAGGACGCTACATCTTGCTCAGATTCTATTACCTTACATAGTTTAGTGTCATCTGCAAAAATGGAAAACTTGATGTACCATCCAACTGAGACTTATGTAAAGATTTATTTTTATTTTTTTTTGTTTCACAGATCATATGTATATTAAATGATGCTAGCACTGTCACTTTAGATCACTCATTAATTTATTGTATGTATATTGGATGTATTTATATTGTGCAAATATATTGGGGAAATAGATGTATAATATAAATATAATTAAATAAATATAAAATTCCAATATCCAGCCAATAGAGGACAATTAATGAATGAATGAATGAATGAATAAATAAATAAATAAATAGATAATCTCCTTAGATCCAGCCAATGGGTGAGGAAAATGGGGTTCTATGCCCTATAAGAGTCTCATAAATAAATACATCTCCTATGGTCCTTAATGGCATAGAATAAATAAATAAATAAATAGTCCAATCAATATAAATAAATGTAAATGGTCCAATCAATTAGGTGGTAAAGTTCCAAAATTCATAAGTCAGATTCCTATAGTCGATGGTCATAGGCTCCAAATGAGAAGGACATGTGAATAAAAGCAAAAGATCTTTAATTACAACAAATTCATAAAAACATCAATATAAAAATGAAGACCCTAACCATTTTATATTCATATACTCTAAAATAGTATTCACAAAAAAACCCCCAAAAGATTTGCGTTTTGTACATTCTGACAAAGGTAACTAAATGAAGAAATTGTTGGGTTAATCACGACGTATTGTTGGGTTAATCACGACGTATAAGTTATATGTATATGTATTCCTAAAGTGTGTGTGTGTGTATATATATATATATATATATAAATTAAATAAAAATTTATATTTTTTTTATAGAAACAATAATTTTAGTTTGCAACTTCCATCGTGAGAAGTCTCAAATTGAAGATGTTGCGCAATGTGCCAAATGCTACATATATGAAGGAGCACAACATAGCGCTTAGTACACTAAAAACGTGGTTCTCCAAAAAACGGATGCCGGAAATTAAGGTAAATTGACAGAATTTTATGGTTTGGTTCTCATTTTCTTTACTGTATAATTTTACTGATTACATTTTTTTAGCTACAAGATATTAACAAAATTTGAGTTCGATCTACTTGACAACGTTCATATGTAAAACTTTAATGACTTAAGTATTACAAATAATATAACTGATCAAAAAAAAGAAAACACTGAAATGACAATGGATAGTTTGATAATTTACAACATTCAGATTATGATGAAACTGGTCCATTATTTACAGACAACTGTAGTAAACCTTTATAAGAACATGTATCAATGATAAGTTTATACATTATATATGATAGGTAGAGCTAGGCTTTAATATATGTTTAGTGACATAGGCGATTTCAATACCTCTATTACCAATCCTTCTTGTCGTGGTGCATCTAAGCTTTTTTTCTCATCTCTTGGCCTCTGCCAATGGATTGATTCTTCTCATAAGAATGGCAATAACATTGATCTTGTATTCTCAAAATTATGCTCAGTCTCTGATCTTAAAAAAATTCTCCTCACTCTCTCAGACTCCTATCACCTTTCACCTTCAAACTCTCCAACACATTCTACCTCTAAGCTTTAAAATTCTGCAATAGCTTTTTACAAACATAGAAATCTTTATGGCATTAATTTTAACCAACATACTCAATCTGTGCAACAACTTTTATCTCCTGTCTCTAACTTCCACTCTCCTGAATTAGCAGTAAGTTAACCAAGATCTTGCAATATACTTTAAGGACAAGATAAGAAAGGAATTATTCTACCACTCCTCATGCTATGTCCGCATTCCTTTTCACAAATGAAGAGGAAGTATCTGCTCTTTTCTCCTCTTCCTACTCTGCTACCTGTTCTCTCTATCTAAAGACTGTTATATTTATTCAAGCATGCACTGATTACTCCAATTCTGAAAAAACAGAACTCAGACCTAAATGCTCCCTCAAATTATCGACCCATTTCCCAGCTCTCATGCCCCTCAAAGCTGCTTGAAAGACTTGCCTACACTCGCCTCACTCACTTCCTTTCCTTACACAATCTGCTAGATCCTCTCCAGTCAGGCTTTCATTCTCAATGGTGGTGGTCAATGATTTAATCAATGCTAAATCTAAAGGTAACTACTCTCTTCTAATTCTCCTGGATCTTTCTGCTGCTTTTGACAATGTTGACCACTCTCTTCTCATACAAATGTTACAGTCACTAGGTTTTCAGGATATAGCCCTTTCCTGGTTCACGTCCTACCTCTCATCGCTCTTTCAGTGTTTGCTTTTATGGATCTACATCTCCTGCCTTTCCACGATCTGTTGGAGTACCACAGGTTTCAGTATTGGGTCCATTACGCTTTTCTATCTAAACCTCTTCACTTGGACAACTCATAAAGTAATGATACAGAAATCTACCTATCCACCCCTGTTCTATCACAAACCGTGCTGGCCCACATAACTGAATGTCTTTCTGCCATTTCATCCTGGGTGTCCTGTCACCATCTCAAACTCAATCTTTCAAAAACAGAGCTATTAATATTTCCTCCTGCCAACAAGAGCTACCCACCCGGTCTCTCTAATTCTGTTAAAAACACTGAATTTTTCCATACGCTTCAAGCCTGCTGTCTAGGTGTTACACTTGACTTTGAACTGTCCTTTATGCATCACATACAATCTGTTTCTAAATCCTGTTATATACACCTAAAAAAACATCTCCAGAATATGAAAATATCTCTCACAAGACACTGCTAAAACTCTCATTCATGCACTGATCATCTCCCGCATGGATTACTGCAATGCTCTCCTTACTGGACTCCCACAATACAAATTTACCCCTCTACAGTTTATATTACATGCAGAAGCAAGACTGATTTTCCTTGCAAAATGTTCAAATAGAGCTACTCCACTCTGTCAATCTCTACACTGGTTGCCTGTTTACTACAGAATCAAATACAAAATCCTCTTACTAACCTATAAAGCCATAAACAATACTGCACCCGCATACATATCCTCACTTGTCTCAAGATCTATCCCAGCTTGTTCTCTCACATCCTCACACGATCTATAACTCTCTTCTGCACATCATAAATGCTCTGATTCCTGGTTACAGGACTTCTCCTGGGCCGCACTTACTCTCTGGAATTACCTTCCTCGACCATTAAGGCTATTTTCTACTCTCCAAACTCTCAAGCGCTTTCTTAAAAAACATCTCTTCAGACAAGCTTATAAAAATCCTCAACTACAAGTTTATGTACCATATTAAAAAAAAAAACAATTTTCTTTCCACTTTGCCATTATAACACAAACCCGCACGCACTCTCTTTATTTTCTAATATTCCCTCATCTCTGTTACTAACACTGCTGTGTGGCTGGATCATACAGAGCACTGAGCACTTTTACCATACACCCTGGCTGGCTCCATTGTGTGATATAAAGCACTTGCCCTTATGTATCAGACCCACTGTCCTATAGAGTGTAAGCTTGTGAGCAGGGCCCTCTTACCCACCCAGTCTGTCTGTTATTACCCAGTCTTGTTGATACTGATTGTTAAAAATTGTGTCTGCTGGCGCTATATAAAAATCTGTTTTCATCTGTGCTTCATTGCATTTTTTCTGAGCACAAACAAAAAGTAAGTTACTTTTTACCTTTCAACATTTGCAATTATAGTTCTGTTTTTTAGGATGTCTAGATTACATTTTTAATCTACAAATATGTATTGCTAAAACTGTTGGCCAGTTGTTATACATCAGACTGTAAGTTGATTTATATCACAGTTGGGTTCATAAATGTTTTTGTATTCTCCACCCCACACATGCAATCTGTTTAACATGTTGTGCATTTTGCTTTCTTTTTCTTATCCAAACAGCAGCTACTTTTCAATTCAACTCAGGAAAACATTCTGACCACTTTAGCGCTAGAAATTATGACTTTTAGATCTCTCCCATTGTGTTAGGAAGCAGTGTTTGTATAAAAGACTACAATAACCTACTCGGTTACAAGAGAGAACAATCTGAACACCATGAATTAAGGTAGTACTGGAAGGGGGTCGGGCTTAAAGACATGATTGCATCACTAAGCTCCATTCCCATGCCGGCCTCTAGTTCCTGGAGGGAAGATTTCAAAAGTCGGCTACCCTGATTTAATTGTTAAGGGCACCGAAATAAGTGCAACACTGTTTACTTAAGTGCAGGGAGCCTCGATAGCAGTTTGGAGATTCTGTACTCCTGCCCTGGATGTTACGCATTGATAGAGAAGCACAGATTTATGGAACATATAAAATTTTGTTATGTTATTTTTGATTTTAGGTTAATTTTATGATTATATATTTTTATTAGGCACGTGGAGTTAACATACCCAACTCAAGTTGACCAAGAGATGTTATCAAACGTTTCATAGATAATATGTCAAGCAACCTGGATGGATCAGACATCATCTGCATAAATAATGAAAGTGGCATTTTCCATGTCAACAGTAAACTAAAATTGGAAAGTCTTAGGATGTCAACCTTCCAGCTTATCCTCCTATATGCACATGTCACTATTGGCAAAAATGTCTTCCATGTAAACATGTGTTTACATGTGCTGTGTTTTTAAATTTGCTGATTACTGGGGATGGGATAAACTCATAGTTACCAACTTTTGCAAATGAATATTGGGGAAATTGTGAAAGCACGATCAAGGTGCTGTACCGAAGGGGTGTGTCCTTTGAATAGCTCCACCCAGAGGTGTATATAGTGCTGCCAGGAAATCATAAAAATAGCAGCACCAGTATTTACAGTTTGTTAAAGTTGTCTGTGAATGAATACTCTCAGTAATATATTTTGAAGGCTGGTAATAGAAGATTTGCTGACTTCTTCATCTTTATAGAAAAGCTAAAAGTGTGTGATGCTGCAGCAGATTAACAAGAGACCAATCTGCCTTTTTCATTTCTGTCTCCATTATTGAAGTCCTGTCTTAGAGAACACCTCCATGGCTTTCATAAAAATAGCCATCTCCATCAGCATCAATGCAAGGAAATAGGACACAATTTCTAACTTCTGTAATCGTGCTACAATAGCTTCTGCATCAGGAAGATTGCCAAACACTTTAGGGAGTCAGGGAGATTACCCACTCTTCAGGGAGTCTCCCTGATATACAGGGAGAGTTGGCAACTATGGATAAACTTAACCCTTCCAACGGCACTAACCCCTTATTTATATTTGATAACGACCTTACTGGATATATTATGGACATTTCACAAATCCAACATGAAGAATTTACACCTCGCAGAAGGACCAAAAGAACAGCATTAATTAGGAGTTGCAAACAAAGCTTAAAATACATTAGTGATGTTGTTTCTCTAATAAATGATAAGCCATACCTTACGACACTGGACAGCAGACATTTTGGAGAAACAGGTAGATGTGGAGTTAAAGATCCCCAAAGAAGGTGGATAACTGTTACTTCCTTTTCCCAAAACACAAGAACATTTGAGCCACTCACTAAAAGATTGTAGAGGAAGCAAAAATATTCTGCATCACAGAGGGTTGAAGAAAAAGCTGAACTATTAAGAGTAGATGTGTAGTTTTCTGAATCGGAAACCTAAGTGAAGTGAAATTGTATGCCCTGCGCAGTGCACAGCTAGAGGTGACACACAGGTAACAGTTAGGGGCCTCAGATTAACATACTACAATGAAAAAGAGATAGCTAACGGTCAATGGTTAGATGATGATGTCATTAATGTTTGCCAGCACTGGATATCTGAAACATTTCCTTCTGGGTCTAGTGCTATTGACACACTGTCCATGGCACATTCCAATATTGTTAACCCTGCAGTTCACAATGATGTCCAAATTCATCATTTTAGGGGCATGTTGGGTTGTGTCACATTGTTCTAAACAAGTAGTCAGTGTTTAAGGTTTAATAAAACCCTTTAAATTGTTGACACACTTAAAGACCAAATTACAAAATTGTATGCTCCACTATTTGGTGGTGAACACAAGGTTCTTGATGCCTATTTGAAGTATTGCCAAGAACAGTAAGGTGCTAACGATTGTGGTCTATTCTCAATTGCTATCGCAGTCTCTCTGGCAAATAGTTAGTTTGAATAGCGTTCATTTTAACCACAAGCAGAAAGCATTTAATTTAGTGCACTGACGAACAACAATTGACCACATTTTGCCTCTGCAGATTACACTGACCGAAAAGGTCATGATAGATGTTCAAAATGTAAATTGTGGTTTCATTTGGGCCGTGTTGGCCTATCCCAATAATATAAATGTGTTACAACTAAGAAGAAATATTTCTGCAAAATATGTTCAGAAATTGAAAAATAATGATTTTATGTTGTATTAAATGGGCCTTATTCAGTTAATTGTGCAAGGCTTGCTTTCAGCTGTGATGTGTGTATATAGTGTAGCATCTGAGAAAGTGCAAAGTGCCTTAATATAATATAGATAAGTTTGTTCTGATGTTTTTAAATAAAAAGTTTGTTACAAAATGATTGTGTTTTTATCCGTATGTAATTTTTACTATGCAAATACATAGAGGTTAATTTTATTACAAAACACACGGAATTCAATTCACCACGAAGCCATTTAAAAAAAATTTATGACGTATAAAATGTAGACAACATTTTTTTTTTTTACACATATAGAAAGTCTCTAAAAATACGTCTGGGCGACCCTTCCTTAAAATACCAATAGAGATGTAAAAAATGGCATTATGATAGGCTTTGAAGAGATTTGAATTACCCACCTAAGTTGCAGGAGTGTGGATTGCAGTGAACATGGAAGCATATTGGTTTAGGACAAGATGGATGGTGAAGATGGGGGACTGGGTAGGAGGAAGTGTAAAAGAAAGAGAAGGTAATGTTGGCAAAAAGGTGTTTCCAGTTAATGGGATCTAGTTTAGTTTTCATTACCAGGCTAGTTCCACTGCATATGCAGGACCTGACCACTAGAGGGCAAAATGGAAGGCACTAGCTAGCTTACGTTGCAATTAACAGGCTAATTTCCCTTCATATGCAGGAACTGACCACTAAAAAGGTCCGTTCGGCTAGTGGGAACTAGCCTGATTTCAATGGCCTGGCTAGTTCACCTCCGCCAAGAGGACCAGGTCGTTAGGGTGAAAATCGTATATCTTATATAACAAGTAGTGAAGGTTCACATCAGACCAATTCCGGCGACTCGTTCCCATGGTGACTATGCCAGTAGTTGGGCGGGGTTTCTGCTGTCATTCCAGCCCTCCTGTGTGAAAGCTGTCAGGAGGCATCACGTGATGTCAGCTGCAGCGTAAGCGGACGGGGAGTAGTTGCTATGAGCGACGGGCTGTGCACTGCGGAGGTCCAGGCCGGGCTTCCTGCGCGCCATTTTCAAACCGCCTCTCCAGCCGCTTCCCTATACCCTGGCAACCATCATATGGCATCACCCGACCTCAGCCATCTATGTCCGTCCCGGGTAGCAGGAGACATGAGGCCGTGATACTGCAAGTGTGGTGAGGAGACTGGACGGACAGGCGGCTGGACGGCGTTTTCTGCGTAAGTTCAGTGTCTTTACACCCGTGTTGCTGTAGCCGGGTCACAGCCCCTGGATTTGAGTTGAATATAAGGAATTGTTGCACACTTGTGTACAGTCCAGGTTGCGAATATGTCTCCAATCCCACGGATCACCCATCAGGAGAGGTATTTGCCATACTGATATAATATACAAGCTGCAGCTCATGGGCCCACTACCTACTGGATTATACCATTAAAGCACAAGTTGGAGCAATGGGAATGCCTTTCCCATTGACTGTCAGTCTACATGCGTTATATTAGCATAATAAACCCTGGCATAGACTTATAACTGATCTCCACTGGATCAGAAGCCTTGGGGAGGTATCCAGGGTCTTGCAATCTGTTGTATGTGTGCTCCCAAGGGTTCATAACGCTGATGCTTCTGTTTATATAAACTGTAGCAACATAATTTGTGTTCTATATTAAAACATAATTTTAAGACTTATTTTGAACCATTCAGTCTGAAGTTATTTTGCATACTTGATTAAGTAATTATAATGGATATATATATATAATGGATATGCTTAGCAGTGTACCTGATGTAACGAACCACATGAATGGGGTTCTAAGTCAGGCAGTTTATAGTTTACCGCTCCAGCAGGTATCCCGGTGTACTGTTTCCCAGCGGGGTGGGGCCAGGACATGCTGGGAAACAGTACACCGTGATACCCGCTGAAGCGGTAAACTATATCAATTGTTTCAATTTGCCTTGTCTGGTCTTAAATAAACTGTATTGCACCATGGAGCGCTTTTCTCTATAATTTTTCCATACAGTTACCTCCATGACACTGGACTAAGAATCTGTTCTAATTGGAGAAGCGCTGTGGTCTGATTTATTCGGATCTGGTGTTAATATTTGAATCTTCAGAGATTTGATTCGGAACTTCCCAAACCACCTAATTGAGCACGCCCAATACTCGACTTTACTATATATACATATCTATCTATCTAATCTATCTATCTATCTATCTATCTATCTATCTATCTATCTATCTGTAGTGTAGGATGTAAATGTATATAAAAAATTCCATTTTGAGATTAATGTTCTGGAAACTATACAGGTTCATTGATTAAGGCTGTGGACTGCTATTGATCTATTATCTTGGCAAATTTTAAGGTTGATTAGTATTACAGGAAATAATAAAAAGAACTGTATTGCCTGAAATAATCTTTCACATCATATCTATTGTTTTCATAGTGCAGGTTTTAAAATTGATACGAAACAAACATGCCTATGCAAACGTTTATCAGATGTAGTTGTAATGTGTTTGGTTGAGTACCCAAACTGGACTGGACCCAGAGCCTCTATCGGATTTGTACTATATACACATCTCCATACCATGTGCTTTACTAACCACTGCCCTAGCACACACAGTTCTAACACCAGCACTCTACCTTAACGTCTCAGATTCTAGCAGATTTAAAAAGATGGCAGATTGGAAGTCTGAATTGGTATGTAGTATAACAGCATGCATTTAATGTATGTTGTAATACTAAGTCCTAATAACTTGCCGGAAGATCCTGACCCGTGTCAGATATGGCATTAGTCAGAAGCGTGGATCAAGCAGATGGCACACAGATAGTCCTACTTGATGCATGCGCAGGTGACGACATTAACCAATTTGCAATTTGATTGCACAGAATTGCAATAATTTTTGGTCTGTTATGTTTGTAAGTAAATGTACTTAAAATACCAACAATAAAATGATATTCAATCCAACATTTTGATACATACAGAAATTCAGTTTAGACCTCAAGTTTTATGATAATGTGTAATAGTTTTAATAGCTTTAACACCTGAAAAATTTGCACAGAGATGCACTTACACCTTTTTTTAGGTGCAAGTGTACAATACAGCTCGGCTAAACCATTTTTCAAAGTAAGGGGTATTAATTCATTTTAATAAAATTTGCATGCAGGGAAAATACATTACTTTTACACACAGAACTAAAATACTGCATAGCTTTATGTTTATTCTGTAAAATAGAGTTGTGCTAAGAAACTTCACCTCCTAATTTTACTTCTGGTTTTACAATTTAAATCTGCCTCCTCTTGCAATTCAACATGGTATTGCTCAGGTCTACACTGGCACCTATAAAAAAAAAAAGCCCCATGGAGTGGAGTCTGACTTTGATTTACAGACGGATAATTTATTTAAGATGTAACGGTTAATGGCTGAAAACATACAGAAAAGATCCTGTTTTGGATTAAAGCTGCATTATGTTTCCACTTTCAAATGACATAATGTAGATATGTGATTGTCAACCCATTTATACCAGTTAAATTATTATTTATTGGTTTAAATACAACTTTAAGTCTGTATCTTCTCTGTCTTCTCCAAGGCAAAGAGTTTTGATCTGGAAGAGGTACACAGATTTCAAAAAAACCCATTGAACCATCTTAAGTAACAGACAGCACCATTTTAATAAAGACATCAAATCAATTCTCCAACTAATAAATAAATAGTTCCCAGTCCACCATGACGTTAATAGCCCATATTCTGTAATACATTAAGAGCCTAACTGTGTCACAGTAAATACATCTTACCCATGTCTACTTGATGATATTTTGGGTTATTAAACTATTAAACTTAAAGGGAAAGTGTAATAAATTTAATTTGTGAAATAAAAGGAAGCCCAAAAGATTAGTAACTGAAGAGCTCCAGAAAGATCTAAATATATATAGATTGCTAGATATTTTATACACACACACACACACACATATATATATATATATTTTTTAAAGCTGTAATTTAAGAGAATATTATGTTTTGAACTTCTTTTAGAAAAAAAAACATTTGCTTTTGCTGACGAAATCTTGTATTATGATATATCTTAGAAGGCAGGAAATGATTGCAGAAATGCTTTTAAAGACATAATCCATTCCCTTAAATGATTTTGGCTTTATGTCATTATGTTTAAATGTAGCTGCTATGTGGGAGGAACTCTTGCACAAGGAAGCAGTTATAAAGGGCACTTCCTATGTAAAGGCTTACAGTTTATCTAGTGTTTATAAAGAGAAGGGAGGCTTTATTCGTATCTTCATGTCATGGGACTGACTGGTGTAAAATTGTACCATTTCCTTTATACAATATATTGTACGTGTTCAAACTTATAATGACAATTGTGTACTGTGGCCTCACTAGTATGAAAACTGATTAATATTATAGCAACTACACCCAACATCAGATAATGTACAAAAGCCGTAAATGGATATTCATCAGTCTTGTTAATATTCACATACAGGACTGATTCTAGATCATAGAAGCTTTCGTGTGAAATTTCTACAATGAGCACTGCCGTGGAAAGGAAATTCATCACCCTCCGCAAGCGGCTGGACCAGCTGGGCTACAAGCAGCCCCTGGGCATCGAATCTTTGCCACTTGTTGAAAAACTTTTCAGGTATCTAAAATTTTTCATTTTATTCTGTTTCTAGAAAATATGTTTCCTTTTTAGGAATCCTTTGGTCGCCTTACAATGACAGCATAAAAAGTCTTATTTACCGTGATTGTGCATCAACTTTAACTACCGAGCTTCAGTTTAAAAAAAGTTAGACGTTTTTTCCAATATTGCCAGGGCCTTGTACATGTTTTTTTTAGGTATTGATTGTTTCTTAAATGTTTGTACCTACTTGATTAGCATGAGCTGACTTATAATGACCTTTGCTTTTGATTATGATTCTTTTATATTCGTGCCCCTGTCATGACTGGTTTGATTGCATTTTACAGTGACCTTGTTCATACTACAGAGAGCCTTCGCAATGCAAAGCTCAGCGCTGGCAAGAGCGAGAAGGAGAACAAGAACTTTGATGCTGTAATAGAACCTTACAAGGCAGAAAATGCCAGACTTGTCAGGGAAAACAATGAACTACACTTAGAGCTCCTAAAGATCAAAGAAGAATCTGATCGCCACATTAAAGGTCAGATACCTTTACTTGATTTTTTTTCAGTAGTATTCAACGTAATGATATTAAATTGAATAGATTTTTTTTCTCTAAGTTTGGCATAAAATATAATGGAAACATTGTTTTGAAAGGATTCATTAATGAAAGTTGTGTTTTATTGTAGCTTTATATAGCGCCACCTAATTATGTAACTGTATTCTGTTGGATTCCACACACACTTGACATACTCTTGTTCAGTAATGTAGACCTGGGAAGACTATATAAACAGGGCCCTGACTATGCATTCAGTCCATGACCCAGTTATTGTGGGAGACCATATAGTTAATGCTCATAACATTTATATTGGGCGAGGTGCTGTGTTCTCCTTCCAGTATTCACAAGTTCGCTATTGTGTTATGTGTAGACATAGCTTAGGCTCTTCCATTGGTCTAGAGCGCTGTGCATATTGGTGTAGAGGCAACAATGTCGGAAGCAGTACTATCTGCCTTTGCTTTCAGTTTTTTATTTTTTTTTATTTAACCCAAGTATTTATTTAACTTTCCCGAAGACTTGAAAGCTTCACTAAGAAAACTTGAACACCAGACTGCTGACCTGAAATTCCTAAATAATCAATATGTTCATAAAATCCGGTCAATGGAAAAAGAAAACAAAGCCAAATCGGAGAGAATTCAGCAACTCCAAGAGAAAAACCTGCAGGCTGTGGTGCAAACGCCAGGTCAGTCCATTACACCTGTGACAAGGGAGATGTCCTTTGCTGCCACTAAAAGGCGTCATATGTAGAATAGAGTTGTAGAGATTCACATTGGCTGCTTATGTTGTTGTGCAGAACTCTGCTAGAGGATTATAAACTTTGCTTATGGGCTCTTGAATAAACTCCTTGTATGTTTTGTCTCCATCCTCTGCACGTTCCTTATATTGCTGCTTCTTCATCTGTCAGTTGTTTGTTGTTTTCTGTGCTACCCACAATTTGTAATGCAGATGTTGTAACCATTGTATCTTTGGTTAGTGATCCAATACTGTGCGCGTCATACATTGATAAACATGAATCCGCCATTATTTTCTCAGTGTAAAGTGATCTTAACCGTTCTAGGTGGAAAGAAGAGAAACATTCCATTTAGACGTCAGCGGATGCAGATTGATCAGCCCGTCCCACCATGTGGAGTAAGGGGCCACCCTGTTCCACAGCCAGAAGATCCTTATGTCGCTGATCTGCTTAAAGTTGCTGATGACAGGTATCTTTATTACATTAAATGCATTGGTGTCTATGTGAAAGTTAATAGCTGTCAGTATAAGGATAAACAAAATGTAATGTCCGCCTGTATCCTCATGTCAGCTAATCACCAGTAACTCATGTTCACATTTATTATTTTATCAGAATTCGAGAGCTTCAGCAAGATGTGACCTCTCTACAGGAAAAATTGGAGTCATCTGAGAAAGCAGTAAAGTCTCTCTCCCACCAGGTCTGTTTTTTAGACTTCTTATTTCTCTGTGATTAAAATTACATATATTTTTTTAATGTTCAAAGGCACCTTCAATGCCTTTCATTGTGCTCAAACTGCTCCCACTTATTTACCTGTTTTAGTATCATATAGTAAAAAAAATTCTATTGTGTTATTTAGCAACAAGTGAAATTATTTGTTTTTCTTTTAAATGAAGGTTGAACTAAGAGACAAAGAAGTTGAGCGTTTAGCACTGGCTCTGGATGGTGGGCGTTCTCATGATGTTATTTCCCTTGAAGCCAGATACAGAAGTAATGAAAAACTTGTTTCCCATCTAAATCTCCAGGTATGTGTGTTAACACTTACATCACTTTCACATCAGCACCCTTGAAAAACACAGGATTTAGAAACCGGGCATTTGCTTGGCAAATTGCTATGTTAAAAAAAAATAAATAAATAAAAAAAAAAAGTCCACCTATAACCCAGGAAATTCCCAAATTTGACCCTTTCATATGTGCCATGTGTTTCCTGTGTCTGCCCTGGCAAGCAACTGTCAATCATCCAAAAAGGAGCCTTTATTGTCTGCAAAATTTAAAGGGAGTTCACTTTTTCATCAATGTACGGGACTGTTAAAAAACGAGGACCTGAAAAGAGAAACAGGCGGCATTTTGTAGTACTTGTACGTCTCCTTTCTGATCCTCCCCCTGCAGTTTTGCTATGAATTTAGTACTGGTATGTTTCCTTTCTGGTCCGCCCACAGGCAGACCAGAAAGGAGACATACCAGTAATAAATAAATAAATAAATAAATTGTTCATTTAGCAAGTGGTTTGGGGTTTATTTCAGAACAGTGTTAAAGTTGTAATTGAGGATCATAGGTGTATGTTGCATGTAGTATATTTGGATATGTAGCAAAGCAGATAAGATAAAACTTTCAGTCAAGTTACTACTGAGAAATTCAGAGAGATTTCTGTGTTGCAGATACCTGTAGTAAAGCACTGATTGGCTTATTTATTTTAACTTCGAGATTAAAGCATGGTGTTGTATAGAGCATAATTGTTTAGGTCTTAATGTACTTGTGTTCTTTGGGTCATGTATTTATATCCCCATTAGTAGAGATGTATCTATAAAACTTCAATGTTAGTTACTCTTCTCCAAGGAGATAAAATAATAATCTGTAATACCCCGTTCAGATTACCATGAAAAAGCGGCTTTTTCTGCCAATGTGAACGGTGAATTTAAATAGCTGCCAAAACTTTCAGTCAAGTTACTACTGAGAAATTCAGAGAGATTTCTGTGTTGCAGATACCTGTAGTAAAGAACTGATCGGCTTATTTATTTTAACTGGCAGATTAAAGCATGGTGTTGTATAAAGCATAATTGTTTAGGTCTTAATGTACTTGTGTTCATTGGGTCATGTATTTATATCCCTGTTAGTAGAGATGTAACTCTTCTCCAATTAGATAAAATAATAATCTGTAAATCATGTGAAGTTATAATTTGCATTTTCCAGGACTATTTTTCATTTTCCAGGACTATTTTTCAGTAGATTAATGTTACATTACTTTGGCATATGATTGTCAAAGTTCACCATTTAAGCATGGGATCACTTACAATGTTCCCTGCTTAACATGTAAATTTTGATCATATGCCAAACAATTTTTGATCATAAATACAATACAATATTGTATTTGTTAAATTATGTACTGTTCAGATGTACTGTAAATACTCCTTTAAAAAAGGTAATATATTATTGAAATAATCATGATCAGTATTTAAAAATAATGCATATATATATGTGTTATAGATCGAATATCTACAGCAAGCAAACCAAGATCTGGAAAAACGTATACAAGATTTATTAGAAACCAGGCAGAATGTTACCAGTGAGGTTGTGAATCTAAGCACCAAAAATGAGGAACTCTGTAAAGAGCTCCTGGAGATAGACCAGATGGCCCAGCAACTGGAGAGAGACAAAGAGACCGTCCTGGTTACTGCAGATGCGGAAATCGAAGAAGCAAAAGTGAGTGTCCTTGGTAAACCGAAGCAAAAAGATGTTAGAACACACAAAAGTATAGTTGTCTAATACAACCAAATACATTTCTGAAATGATATGAGAAATTGGAATTTACATGGAGTGAAGAACAGATACAGAAAGAAGAGTAAGAGTGAGCAGACAGAAGGGGAACAGTTCATTAGGGGCTTTTCATGTCATGCAGAAAGTTGGTGCATGGGGTGGAAGGAGTCACAAGAGTACTGGATCTTTTTCCACTTACAGCATTTTTTCATACTGTATGTACATTGTTCAGTTTCCGCTTCCTAATCCTGACCATACATGTGTTTCAGAGCGAAATAAAAAAGCTACACCTTGAAATCCACAAACTTGAAAGCACCATATCTCAGTATAAAGCGGTAAGTGCTATGCATCACTTAAGCTCTGATCTACTGCTAGATAAAATCTATTGCAGGATTCTTTTGACTTGTGTGTCATGACAAGAAGTAACTGCTACAAATCCCTTTTAAGTAGACTGAGAAAAAATATCACACATGGAACTTTACGTGGAACTTTGTTTGTAGCATGTGTGGTTTTCCCTCTGTGTAAATTCTGATAATTATATGGGTGGTTAGGCCAACGTTTCATGGTTTGTTGGCTGTTATTTTTTACCTAATCAGGATTCCAGTGCAGCACTTATATTTTTTTGTTTTTGTTTTTTTCTAAGGATTTAAACACATGTGAATTTGAGAAACACAAGTTGCTTGATGAACTGGAGACTAGAAAGGATGAAGGCCGCAAGTTGGAATCGCTCTTGAATCATGTAGAGATTGAAAAACGGCGACTCTCAAATAAACTTGAAAAACAGATGGCTACAGGTAAGAATGTTTGTATTTATGGAAGAATATATTTTATTGATGTGTGCTTCAGTCTTTCAAGATGTCCTCAGATAAAATTGTGCCGTTCCGTTGTTTAAACGTATGACTTAATGAACAGAACAAACGCACTTCTTACATTTAGAGCGGGAGCTGGTGCTAGAAGTGGAGAGAATGCGGACACAGCATGGCATTTTACGCACTGATCGCTCGCCTTCTCGTCTGGATTCTTTTGTTAAATCCCTAGAGGAAGAAAGGGACCATTACAGGACAGAGATGGAGAAACTGGAGCGAAGTGTTACTCTAAAGTCCAGCTCTCACCATCATTCCAGACAAGAGAACAGCAGAATGCACACTTCTTCAGAAAAGGTATCACAGATGTTTAGTCTGACCGTCTTATAAGGGGATCTCTTAGCTTATCTTGGTTTGTTTACATTTTTTAATTGTTAAAAGTAAATCTCCTTCCCAAAGATTAATCTTTGGAACTAACTGGACAATTTAAATAGAATCTGCGATTAAAAAATATATATATTGTATATTAAGTTATATAATAACTTTTCACTGTCCAGGATAGCTATTGACGTTGCATTGTGTTCCCTATTTGCTCTTTCTGTGCTATTAAATAGGCTTAATTGATTTTTGTAGCAATCTGGTATTGATACATCTAACAAATTATGTTGATTTATTTTTATCACCTCAATTTCAGTGGTTCAAAGCACTGATTTTGTGGATGAGGAATGCATTTTCCATTCGTATTTTGTATTTGGTCCATTGCTTTGTTGCTTGCCTTGTAGATTACTTGTATTTTTGTAGTGTTTGATTGTTTTCTCCTTCATAGAGTGTGGACTACAATTCCGATATCAGACGTATCACCAGGGAGAGGGATGATCTCCAAAGCATGTTAGATGGTTTTGAAAAACACATGGTTGAGATCCAGTCCAATATTAAAGTTCTAACAACAGAGAGAGACAAGTACCGTCTTCTGTATGAACAGGTAAGATGCATGTTTTATTTATTAACAGGTTTTTTTATATGGTGTAATCGAATTACGTAGTGCTTTACAGAGAAGATTTCACATTCACATCAGTCCTTGCCCCATTGGAGCTACATACTAAGGTCCCTAACACACACACATATTAGGGTTAATTCATTCAGCGACCAATTACCTTACCAATATGTTTTTGGCAAACCCATGCAGACACGGGGAGAACATACAAACTCCACACAGATGAGGCCTAGTCCAGGAATCGGACTTATGGGCTCAGCGCTGTGAGACACAAGTGCTACTCACTGAGCCACTGTGCTGCCCATAAGTCATATCCATTGCTCACTATGAAATACTATTAAGACACAATTAACTTTAATGTGCATTGTCTGCATGTGTTTAAATCTGAAGAAATCTATTTTTTTCAGGCCCAGAAAGAACTGACCAGGACAAAGCTAGATTTGTCTCCTGTACGAGTGACTGCCTCTCCAGTGGGTGAATACCGCCATCTAGAGGAGGAAAGAGATCTTGTCAAGTCTGACTTAAGGAAAGCTTATGATGAAAATGAAGATCTCAGAAACCGAATAAAGGTTAACCCCGCTTTCTGTTTTATTTAATAGACTGTATGCCTTTAACGTTGTGACAGTGCTTAGACATTCTGAATGTCACCTATGGGTGCAGTCATTTACATTTTTGGCATTAAGCATTCTTTATTACTTCTGGGGTTGCTGTATATCTATCCATCTATTATATTGATCTGTGTGTTCTGGACCAGGATTCGGTATGCATGGGGTTGCTTCCACTGTATGTGAGGGGCTGTGTCTGATACACTGGTGAAATAGATGATCGCCAAACCAGAGTCTGATTTTCATGAACCTCAGAGAGGATGGTGACAAAATGTTATTATGTCGTTAGTTTTAAAATAATAATGTATTAAATTTTAAAAAGTGTTCCCCAGATAAAAAGAAAGATTGCTAAATATCACTATTACAAACATGGATTATACGTGGCCATTTTCTCTCATCCATAGTAACTGATATTCTCTGGCTACACTGGATCTCTTTGCCTATTCTTTATTTCTTTTTTTTTAAATGCCAAATGATCCTGACAACAATTCCATTAAGTGACTATGCAGGAGAAAGGGTCTATTGGTATACTACTAATAAAGTTATCACTATGTAAGACAGTAAACCTATCTTCTAGTCCGTCTCATTGGACAGTCTTGATTGTTTGTGTGATTGTAGTGCCTCAGTTTATTTGTGATATCGTTTACAGTTGCAGCAGGAAACATCAGTCACTGATAAGTTAACACTTACCCAAACTATATCTGAACTAGAGAGCACGATACGGATGGTAAGTAATCTTTTATTATTGTCTGAAATGTAGCAAGCGCACACATTTATACCTTGTCGTGGTGCTTGTGTGAAATGCTTAGAATATTCTCTTCTGTTTGTCCCTTTATAAAGGGCCTGATTCTGATTTAATAACCGGCAATTTCCATATGACATGTATGAAAATCGACTGCGTATGTTCTTCACATGCGCAGTACCTGCAATTCGGCAACAGAACGCATCCGTCCGATGCAGAGTTCCGTCTCTGCGCGGTGGGTGGGCATTGCTATTTAAATCATACAGTAGGGGCTTGGCTACAATTCAGTATTCCATATGCACAAAGATGCATGCACTCCTCAGATTTTGGGATTGCAATTTAAGTACTTAAACCTCTGTTACTGGTCCAAAGCCTCTATTGAGGGTTTCAAGAATAATGCTTGGCTTATTAAACGTTCTGTTATCATTATAGTGATTTTGAGATTTTAAAACCAGACAGTTTTCTTATAACCAATGCTAGGAATTCATATGCTGAATTGAAAACCAATAATTAATACTTCAACATATGAAAGGGTTGACCTTTAAACTTGCTTTTACTTTAAGCTACTGGCCTCTGGAATAATATGTAGTTACAATTGGAAGGAATGAATATAGAGAAATTATTGTGCTACAGTGACCACCTGTTTTATTGTGATTTGATCTTTTAGCTTGAAACTGAACGCTTTGAATTAAGAACAACTATATCTGAGCTCAGAGAGAAGATAACCTCCTTAGAGAATATCAACCAATCACAGTCTATTACCTTGGCCCAGACTTTGGATAATTCTTCACAGTATAAAGCGGATTTCAATTCTCTAAGGTTAGTTCGCACAAAAAAATGAAACACGCATTTATAATATTGAACTTTTGTTATTTGGGATATATTCTACAGTATACAGATGTAACAAGTGGATGGCATTCTTTTAGATATGTGTATGTGCCACATATGGAAAGCATGGATGCCGCTTGGGTAGAGTGATTACTACTAGATGGATGTTTTTTTTTAAATAGTTATTAATACAGATATTCAAAATGGGACTACAGTACTACAGCTATAGCAAATGCATGACTAAATCTAAAACATTGGTCTGAAATCAATGTTGTATGGTCTGTGTTATAGATCACTGAATGAACAGCTTCAGAAGTCTATGGAAGATCTCCAACATCGACTAACTGTAAAGTCCAACGAGTTGCAGTTGTCACGAGAAGACATTGCTTCATTGGAAGACCGAATAGGTATGTTTTGTTGTCCCTATAACTCAAGCAGTGAGTGTCCTGACATGTATTCCAATTTTCTTTGTGATGTACATTGCTCCTGAATAAAATAAAAAATAGTTATTTTCTCGCTTCCCTGGTCCACCCGGATCAATTGGGCTTTATTCCTGACTGCCAAGCTATAGACAATACTAGGAGCGCTATTGATCTCATTCATATTGCTAATGCTGGATGCCGCCTCATGGTGGCGCTTTATGCAGAGAAAGCATTCAGCACAGTTGTATGGCCATATATGCAACAGATGTTGTTAAATATGGGTATGAAAGGTCTTTTTCTAAGAGCCTTTGCTGCCCTCTACTTTATCCCAAAAATGTCTATCCTCTCCAGTGGATTTAAGTCTTTTCCCTCTTCCATCCATAATGTCACCAGGCAGGGATTGCCCCCTCTCCCTCATTATATTTACACTGATGAGTGAGCGGTTGGCTATTAAACTATTACAGTTCCCAATATCACAGGTATTACAGTAGGCCTATCTAAATATAACATCTCTTTAAACATGGACGATATCCTAATGACTATTACTAATCCTGCTGTCTACTTCCTAACCTTCTCATTGGTTTAAGCCACTTCAATTATGAAACGAATGCAAACAAATCCGAAATCCTTGCTATTAACCTCCCTCTATCCCTTTATTAGCACCTACAACAGAACTTTTATTTTGTTGGAAAACACAAACTCAAATAATTGCGTATTTATTTAATCATCAGATTTTTTTCCCACAAGACCTTGAGACTTAGGATAAAGTGTTATTATGCAGGATGTTACCATGACTTATGAGAACCCCAGAATCGAAATTTCTCAAAATTAGAATATTACATGAAATAAAATAAAAAAAAGTTTTTTAAATACAGAAATGTCAGCCCTCTGAAAAGTAAAATCATGCATATGTACTCAGTACTTGGTTTGGGCCCCTTTTGCACAAATGACTGCCTCAATGCGGCATGGCATGGATACTATCAGCCTGTGGCACTGCTGAGGTGTTATTGAAGACCAGGTTGCTTCAATAGCGGCCTTCAGATCTTCTGCATTGTTCGGTCTCATGTCTCTCATCTTTCTCTTGGCAATGCCCCATAGATTCTCTATGGGGTTCAGGTCCGGCGAGTTCGATGGCCAATCCAGCACAGTAATCCCACGGTCACTGAACCAGGTTTTGGTTCCTTTGGCAGTGTGTGCAGGTGCCAAGTCCTGCTGGAAAATGAAGTCACCATCTCCATAAAGCTTGTCTGCTGAAGGAAGCATGAAGTGCTCTAAAATGTCCCGGTAGATGGCTGCGTTGACTCTAGACTTAATAAAGCACAGTGGACCAACACCAGCAGATGACATGGCT
>WWET01003038.1:135131-149664 GCA_011038615.1 Limnodynastes dumerilii
AAAGTTCTGCTTCACATCCTGAGAGGAGATTTGTAACCTGTCATTTTCACACCGCACCATAATGCACACCACTGCATCCCCAAATCACCACAGCTTTACCTATTGCTCTGAGCTGTTGGATGCAACCTTGGCCTCACAAACTGGGTCATTTCTGGACATCCCTTTTGCACTTTATCACACTAACTTTATACACAAAGAGACATGTGCAAACTCTGGGAGGTAGTATCTCAAGAGCTTCTACTGGTTGGCCAGATACCTGTCGATCTGTTCCATGATGTCTGGGCCGTAAGTTGCGATTCAAGTGTATATAATTTTTTTTTTATTTATTCAACAGTCAAGGCAAAGTATTACAGTGACAATTGACTGTGTCATAAGAATTGAGCATTAATTCGTTACCACAAAAAGACAGTGTAGTTGACACAACAAAGAGTAAAGAAGCAATGCCGGAAGAATGCAAATTTTACGATAATATAAGCTAGTGCTGTCCCCCAGTCATGTAAAGTATGATTCGTTATACAACTGTCTTATTGCATTTTACATTCTGCCATAACACGTTATTAGAACAACACCAAACTTTAAATTATGCCGCACGGGTGCACACAGCATTTCTCACGCACACCCTTCAGTCCCGTTTCCAGGTTAGGGAGAGTCGCCCCCCTCTATCTGATATCTGTTATTGCAATTGAATTGGGTGTCCCCTAATAAAGACCTGAGTGGCATGCCATCCTGTCTCTGCAAAACACCTGTGGATCTTGTCTTTAGTGGGTAGTGGGAGTGAGTGAATATATTTTTGCCATAAGTTGAAAAAACTTTCAACCTTAGAGTTTCTATCCAGGGAGGCCACCAACCAATCCATCCGAAAAAGGTGGAATAGTTTGTCCTTAAAAAGCTCGAACGGTGGGATGCCTGAGTGGTTCCATACCTGTAATATGGTTTTTTTGGTGACCGCACCCATCGCCACCAACATTTTTTTTTTAGTATCTTTAGAAAAAGCAGGGTCTTTGGGGATGATTCCCAGAATAGCCCACTCTGGGTTAAAGGGAACAGTGAGCGCCAGGATATCTTTAGCATATTGTCGGACTCTTAGCCAGAGACAGCGCACTATTGGACAGCTCCACAGACAGTGGAACAGCTCTGCCCCTATTTGACCACAGCGTGCGCATGAATGTGAAGTAGTTGACCCCATTGTCAGGTATCTGTGTGGTGTGAGGTATGTCCGGTAATAGACGTTAAGGAACAACTCTCGGTAGCTGCTCGCTGGTAAGTATTTACAGGAAGTCGTTAGGGTCTTAATAAGTTCTTCTGTGGTTAAGGTGGGGAAATCACTTACCCATTGAGATATTCCCATGCTGATAATATTATAATCTGCCTTCTCCCGGAGAATCCTGTAATTTAATGTGATAGCTTTATGTTTAGGAATTGGTGTACACAGGAAGACATCTAGCTGATTGTGCCAATCCAGCTCCCCAAAGTGCTCAAGGACTGTTTCTAAATAATGATGGACTTGAAAATAAGCAAATGGATAATCTTTCAGAAATCTAAATTTTTCTACTGCTTGCCTAAATGAAAGAGGTTTCTGAAGTCCTTTGCCTACCAGTCTATCAATGGCAGAGATTCCCTCCCGGTGCCATATTGCAAAAGGAAAAGCTGCCTCGCCCGATTGAAACCCTGGATTACCCAACAAGGGTAGATGTATAGAGGCGCGGGAGTGTAAGTTTTTTCTGTGTCTTATGATATGCCATAGTCTTCGGGTGGATTCAATCCGCCGGTTATCCTTAATATGTGTAGGAATTTCTGAGGTTTGCAAGTGTAAAAGGGCTTTAAGATTTATGTTCGGGTTAAATTCTTGTTCCAACCTTGTGTCCTTATAAATTTCTGTACCCTGTAGCCAATCCCTGAGATGTCGTAGGAGAGAGGCTTGGTTGTATATAGCTATGTTGTGGAAGTTAATTCCTCAATTGGATTGAGACTGTTGAAGTTTGTTCATGCTGATCCTACCCCCGTTCCATATGAAATTTCTAAATAATGACCTAACCCGTTTGTTATCATGTTGAGTAAGGATAATCGGTAAAGATTGGAACAGGTACAGGAGTTTCAGGATTAGTCATTTTTATGAGGTGAGCTTGCCCCGTATATGTCAGAGTGAGACCCCGCCATCTCTCCAAAATCCTCTCTAATTCCCTTACCAGTGGAGGAACATTAAGGGTGTATAGTTGAGAAGGGTGTTTAGCTATCTGCACCCCTAGATATGTGAGGGAACGTCTCTGCCACTGGACCGGACACATCCCATCCCACTCTGGACGATATCTCCCAGGAGTCAGACATAGCGCCGAAGATTTGTCCACATTTATCGTAAGGCCTGAAATAAGCCCATATTCATGAATTTTGTATAACAGTTTTTCCACAATCACCTCCGGATTTGAGATGTACAATAGCACAAGTGTATATAATTTTATAGAAGTTATATACATAAATAAAGACTCCAACTTTAAAGTGAAATAGATGAAAAGGCAGAGTGGATCATGTTGAATAAATCCAAGCATTGGGTAGACACAGAGGAACTTTTCTGGCCTGCAACAGGGTCCTCTCCAGAAACAAACTGCCCAGGAATACACCTAATCTCTCAATAAAACATTTCTGGGAGTGTTTAAGTGTCAGCATTGTAACACTATGGTGGGAGATCACCTGCACATTGGGGAGTGGATACAGAATTAAATAACGTGGGCGTTTTCCAGACTGAGTGGAAAATGTCTGAATTGCAATACAGCGCATGCATGCAGGCTTCCAGAATGTAGATCCTCTTTTTCCAGGCTGTCACACTGGAAGCCTTTCAAATGGCAGGACGGAACAATCTGTCATTCATATGGTGGGCGGGGGTATTTATATCACACAGTATGGGTTTTGGTTAACCCCTTACGTGTGATCTTTATTTGCTCACCTGCCCTGTTTTCTGTGGGGCTAGTACTTAAAAGTTCTGGGTATTGATGTCCTATATGTGCTGGAGGAGTTACTATCACAGCTGACTTCTGGATCAAGCCCTTGGCAGCACTGTGTGACCACTGGACATTGAATAGTGTAATGTACAGATATTCACTGTATCTGCATTGTCACATTTTATGTGTTTACTTATTTCATTCACTCTGGTGGTCTTCGGTTGTGTTTAGAGTACCTGCTATCGCTACACTGTTGCAAAGCTGTCCGATGGTTCTTAGTAAACTAAGTCTACAAGCACATGACTTTAAGACCATAAGATTTCCCATCTCTGGTGCCCATATCTTATTTTCCAGATACTTATTAACTTCTGTGTTTTAAAATAGATGAGCTTCATATCTTTAAAGGAGACGTTTATAAAAGAGCGATTGATATTGATATTGATATTGATATTGTGCGGGTCTGTAGAAAGCCACATTGTGGCAACTGAACTTTATTCACTGAGGAATAGATCTTGCCAAGGACAATTCCACTGTGAAGGCTATAACTATTGCACTTCTTTTCCCCTATATATGGATTTACAGATCGTCATTAGAGTAGATCTTATGTAATGAGCTGAGCTATTTCTAAATTGCTATTGTGAATTGTACGATATATTGAGTCAAGCTACATTGTGTTCGTTTTTTGTCTGCGCATTGATAAATTGCAGGAATCATCTATTTTAAAACAGTAGTTAATAAATATTTTAACAGCGCTTTTTAGGTTTGTATATAGTTTATTGCTGGGATCTGATCATCCCTTAAGAGCTGCTTAAGCTGGAGATATTGGACCTGATTCACACTTAAGAATCTGCGTATTTTTAGGTGCGTATATTTAAGAAGGCATTTACCACACATGCGTAGTTACCTAATATACGCAATTTAAGTAGGACTTAAGAACGGGACGGTCTGAATCACCGTTACGGACCTATTTCTTCTAGGTTCCTAGCAAATAAAGAATGAAAGGGCGTATCCAGAAAACTTAAGAATGAAGATAAGAAAATTGGTTGGAGGGAGGCATTTAAATGAGGAAATCTGGGCAGAAGCATTCTTAATTAGCTCCCCTATGCACACAACTAAGAACCTAAACATAAGGTATCGCTATGGCATTCTTTTTTGTTTAAACTGTTTTTATTTGAGATAGGAACAGGGATTACCACACAGCCAAATTGAGAGATGTCCATACAATATTTCCATTGGCAAAATTTAAAGTTATACATCAGATAACATAGGCTTATGCATATTAACTACAAAGATAACATATTTAACAACTATGGCAAATAGAAAAGAGGGGGGAGGGGTAGAGAATTTTAAATTTTGGCTGTTATTAATACGATAGAAAAAGTGAATGTCCTCACGACCAGTACTGAAATATATATGGTTTATCCTATTAAGGGTATTTAAGACAGGTGTAAACTCCACAATGGGCTGAATCCAGACCTTGTTAAGTGCATGAACTTAGTTACTGAAGGGCTAAACCATATTGATTTCAAGGGGAGCCAAGTTAATTGTATTCTTTGCATGCAGGGATATATCTTTGAATTGCTTACTGCACACAGATACTGACCAGCTTTACTATCACACTGTTATTTAGACTTGGGATAGGAAACATCACCTCTCAACTCTAATACTGTTTGCAACAGATGAAATATGACTCTCCTGAAAACAACATGGTTTAGCCCTTGAGTAACTAAGTTCATGCACTTAACAAGGTCTGGATCAGGCCCAATGTCTACTCTAATCTAAATGTCAAATTTACAGAAGTACATTTGAGGTAGGCACGTAGGTGATATCTCCACAATTTCTACTTGGGTCTATATTCCATACTTGAAGCATAATTGCCTGGGTATTTGCATACATTTTTATACTGATCTGTTTCTTTACAATCTAACCACGGGAACCAGGTCGCTCTAAATTTTGCCCCCTCTTCTTCTCTAATGGAGGCTATATCTTCGATGTACATAAAGTAGTCTAGTCGTTGGCACCACTCTTTCAAGGTAGGGGGGGGGGTAGATCTCCACTTGACTGGGATAACTGTCTTTGCCGCATTTATGAGGTGGCGTACTAGTGATTTCTTAAAACATGAAATAGACCCTGGGGTCCAATTCAGGAGCCAGAAATGTAGATGTGTAGGTAAGTCGTCTGTTAAAATGATCTTAGAGACTCTAATAACTTCATCCCAGCAGGGCCTAATTCATAGACAATCCCACCATATATGCATAAATGTTCCCGGAGACCCAGAGCATCTCCTACATGTATCAGGGACTGTGGGGACCCTATACCCTATGGCATTCTTAAGTCAGTAAAAAAAACTGAAAACCAGTGGCATGTCAGTGGAGAAAGGATCTAAAGCCTTCTTAAGTTTGAATCAGGTCCACTGTGATACTTATATATGGTGAGATAGCTGTACACACTTTCCATAGCATGGAGTTTATTTTTTGTTTTTATTTTACAGATATAGACTACTTTATAGTCCTTTTTTTTCTCTTTCTGTCTTTGTAACAGGCTTATAAGCAACCCACATATTGTACAGTATGTGTCTATGGATCATGAATCATTCATTTTGAACCCTTTCTACCCTTTACTGCTACAAGTAATACAACATGCCATGTGAATTGTTCTGTAAATCACTTGTTTAAGCTCCCACACTGAATATAGCAGTATAATGATGCTTTTGTTATGTTAAAGTAAAGTAGGATGCACACTAACGTGATCTCATTCATAAAATATTTCAAAACTAAACACAGATCTACATTATGTAATCTCATGAATTATTATTATACAATCACTATACAATTTTACCAACAAGTTTATTAAAATTGCTTTTCAGGAATCCATGCTTAGATTACAAAATAATTGTAGTTTTCTCTCTTTTGGAACATTACAAATGCTGACTGAAATTAATCTAAAAAGAAACAAAAACAAAATACCTGGAAAATTACAAAGGACCAAGTCAGCAGGCAAGGTGTTTTTTTTTTATTTTTTATCGGTATATAATAATATATCAATGAAACTAGTTATTATATGTAAGTAATTGGATACTTGCTGAGGTCAGAATGGGACAGTTATTTTAGTATTAAACTTCTTTTCAGATGTGAAGGATGTTTGTCCATACAAAACAGAAAACCTGAAAAAAACTGATTTAGCCTGTATTTATGTATAGGTATCCTCAGTACATACTTTGTCAAGCAATTTCCAACACACTAATTAGGGAAGTAATATACTTACCAGCCAGATACAGCACTGTACACTATATTAAATCGTAAGGATTGCTTTAGCGTGTGAGAGTAAGGGCAAAACCGCGTTGAACTGCTAGGTAAGGCAAATTTAAACTAAAATCTAAATTAGAGTTGTGATGTGAAGTTTCCTCAACTCTCATTTGCAAATTAAACATAGAACTTAAATACTGCATAAATTTATGTACAAAAGCAAATTATTTTCCCTGCACTGCAAAATAATTTTCACCACTCAAATTGCAATGCGTTTTGCTCAGGTCTACAGATGTTAAACCTATGTTATCAACACATTAACCTCTCATGACCTACTTCAACTACAGTCACCAAACATAAGCTTAACATTGCTGGCTCTAATACTTGCTACTCACTGGATCCGCTTCTCTTAATTACTTCACTTTCCTGACCTGGATGTTTCCCTTTGCAGCAGCCCCGGCTGTCAGTGTTAGTCTTCATAGATCCATGCCACAACACTGACATTTTAAGTGCAGCAGATACTATTAAAATGTGTAATTGAAGCTCAGAGAATTCTATTCATTGGTGATACAGTAACTACAAAATTTCCACAGATATTACTAGATGTATATGCAGCGAAACATTATTGTAATGTTTGAGTCAAAGAGGTAATATGGTTTTACCCCCCATAACTTATAGGGATACATCTGGGACTTATCTCATAGTACATTGTAAACTACAATCAAGACTCTCTCCCATTAGTTTTCTATGATAATATACATCAGTATACAAGCAAAAATGAAATAATAAGTTCTATTAGAAAGCAATGAAGAGTAACCTTATTAGATTGTGTAGTGAGCTGCTACAAGCAGGGCGGTCTTAGGCTAATGTTTTGTAACAGTATATCGAAGTCTTCAGTTATATACAAGTAAATTATAAACCAAACATATTATATAACAAGACTTTATCCATTGTATTGTAAACTAAATGTAGGGCTGCCCGACCACAATATTTCAGAAATAAATAATTCTATACCTTTGATTCAGTCTAAAATATTATAAATACTGATGGATTCTTCTCATTTTCATCAGATTGTAAGGGGAGACCACGCTGCACAAGACGCAGGGAGAGAATGCATAAGATGGGACGCTGGGCGAGGAACGGCCGCAAAGAGCGGCATGGCCAGGAGCGGATGCAAGGAGAGGAACTGCCAGGAGCAGCCGCGAGGAGAGGCATGGCTGGGAACAAACGCAAGGAGAGTCATGGCAAGGAGGAAACGTAAGGAAAGACACAGCAAGGAGCATACGTAAAGGAGAAGCATGGCCGGGAGCAAACGTGAGGAGAGATACGGCCAGGAGCAAATGTGAGGAGAGGCATGGCCAGCAGTAAACGCAAGAAGAGGCATGATGGGATCAATCGTGAGGAGAGGCACAGCCAGAAGCAAATTCAAGGAGAGACACGGCCAGGAGTGGCTGCATGGAGAGGCACAGCCAGGAGCAAACATGAGTAGAGGCATGGCCGGGAGCAGTAGTGAGGAGAGGCATAGTCAGGAGCAAACGTGAGGAAAGACATGGCCAAGGGCAATCGCAAGGAGAGACACGGCCAGGAACAAATGCGAGGAAAGGCACAGCCTGGAGTTGCTGCATGGAGAGACACAGCCAGGAGCAAACGTGAGGAAGGGCACAGCTGGAAGCAATCATGAGGGGAGGAATGGCCAGGAGCAAAAGCAAGGAGAGACACATCCAGAAGTGGCTGAATGGAGCGGCACGGCCAGGAGCAAACGCAAGGAGAGGCGCGACCGGAGTCAAACACGAGGAGAGGCACGACCGGAGTCAAACACGAGGAGAGGCACTGCCAGGAGCGACCATGAGACCAGGGACAATTCTTAGCAGAGAACTAAGAGTGTCCTAAGATCCAGATCAGGAACCGGGCACGTAAGTATTTTTTAAATTTCTTTTCTTTATTACTGCATATAACACATCATTTCTATAATTAGGAATGCGTCCAGGGGTGAAAAGAGACACAGCCCAGAGCAGATGTGAGGAGAGGCTTAGCCAGGTGCAGAGGAGAGGCACAGCCAGGACCAGCTGCAAACAGAGGCACAACCAGGACCAGATGCAAGTAGAGTCGCGGCCAGGACCAGCTGCAAGAAAAAGCACGGCCAGGCTCGGGTGCGAGTAGAAGCACTACCAGGACCGGATGAGAGTAGAGGCACGACCAGGACCGGATGCGAGTAGAGGCATGGCCAGGTTCGGATAGAGGCATGACTCTCAGGCAACTGAAGGTCTCCTAAGATTCAGATCAGGAGCTGGGCACTTAAGTATTTTATTTCCTTTTCTTTCAGTGATGTATGTATTGCAGAATTCCTATAAATAGGAATTAATGTAGAGGCTAGAAGAATCATGGACAAGAGTGGACGCAAGGGAGTGTTGTCATAGTAAAATAATGAAAGCTCTGTATCTTTTGACAGGAGTGGAGATGAGTAGAGGCATGGGCATGGGCAGGTGCAGAGGCTAAAATATCATCCAGGAGAAAAGACAATGAGATCATGGCCTGGAAGCGGAGGCGAGGAAAGCACCAGCTAGGAGAGCAGGCAAGGAGAGCACAAGCCAGAAGAGGAGGCAAGGACAGCACAAGCCAGGAGAGGAAGAGAGGAGAGCATCGGCCAGGAGAGGAAATGAGAAGAGCACCAACCTTGAATATAGGCAAAGAGAGCACAAGCCAGGAAAGGAGGCGAGTAGAGCACTGGCCAGTAGAGGAGGCGAGGAGAGCACAAGCCAGGAGAGGAGGCGAGGAGAGCACAAGCCAGGAGAGGAGGCGAGGAGAGCACCAGCCAGGAAATAAAGAGAGGAGAGCACTGGCTAGGAGAGGATGCCAGAAGAGCACTGTATTGTTAATTAATAAACCTTGAGCAATATTTATTAATATTGGCCGGATCCAGAACTACGTCTAAAAGACCTCATATACGCAATCTATGTATCGTAACGATACGCAGATTACGTACAATAGCTACTATGCATGCGCAGTAGCTATTGTTCATTGAATGACGTCTGTCTATCTACCCCATTGTTCCTCTGCATATTGTTGTCAAATAAAAAAAATATCTAACTATAAACTCTGTGTGATTCATATTTGCAATAAGCTGCCCAGACTCAAACACAATTATTAAATGAGGTACAGGTGGGTGGTCCATAAAGTTACACCAAGGAAAGTGATGGTTAAGCTGTGGCTAATACAGCTCCAACCACATCATCAGCCTCAACAAAGCCAGAAATTAGCAGCAGCTTCATACTGGTCCATGTGGCCAAAACCCTTGTGGTGTCCATGAGGAGTACAAGAAGCAATGCCCTGGAATCAGGGCCAGTGTTTGGCGCCCATTAGCAAACTTCAAATTTAGAGCCCTTCAGTTAAACAATTTAACATTTAACACCAGTGACCGTCCTAGATTATAGTATCCATGGGCCTGATCCAGACCTACGCTGTTACACTGAGCGTTCTAACGCTCAGCATAACAGCAGTTCACTCCCCCTGCTTATTTACACTCCCTTACGCCAGCTGAAAGCTACCCTAACTTCAGCCGGCGTAAGGGAGTGTGACTACGCTGGGACGGCGGCGTAACTACTATAACGCCGCCCTCCCAGCCTCATTACCCTCCCTCCCCTCCACCTCCCTACACTAACCTGAACGTAGTAACGCTGGGGGGATGCCCCCTCCAGCGTTACTACGGTGCTGCTATGGACGCCCGATCCATGTTTGTAAGTTGCCGTAAGTACGCTGGGCAACATCTGCCCGGCGCATGCGCAGAACGGCTTTTAAGCCGATCTTACGCTGCTGGCCGGCGTAGTAACGCCTGGATCAGGCCCCATGTAAGCGTCATAAAACACAGTCTTGTAACTACAATAAAAGAAAAGCAAATCATAGTCACTACTATACTATACAGACCACGTCCTAGTCTCTGCTATACAAAAAGTATACAGGAAAAGTGGAGATGTTGCCCATAGCAACCAATCAGATTCTAGCTCTCACTTTCCTATTACATACTAGAAAATGTCAGCCAGAATCTGATTAGTTGCTATGGGCAACATCTCCACTTTCCTTTTCCCACAGCTTAGTAAATCTTTGATCTAGGTGTAAACCACCATGTTCAAACAATTGACTGTATTTACTATTGCTAAGGATAATAATGTAGGTGTAGAAGTAAATGAGTCTTCTTCACACAGTCATGTTGATGTGTATGAAGCAGGGTGTCATCATATTAATGACATAGGACTGGATCCAGACTTAAGAAGTAGCTTGTAATCAAGAGAGGAAGGTTACACCTGGGCTAAACCATGTTGATTTCTGGGGGAGTCAAGTTAATTGTAGTCTTTGCATGCAGGCATATATATTTGAATTGCTTACTGCACACATATACTGACCAGATTTACTATCACACTGTTATTTAGACTTGGGATAGGAAACATCACCTCTCAACTCTAATACTGTTTGTAACAGATGAAATATGACTCCCCTGCAATCAACATGGTTTAGCCCAGGAGTAACTAAGTTCAAGCACTTAACTAGGTCTGGATCCAGCCCATTATTCTAGTGACCGCTATAAACTGCATTCTTCTAACCACTATAGAATAAATTAAACATTCTTCTAACCACAACAGAGTTATAAAAATGGCCTCATAAAATGGACTCATAAAAAACAGAAAACATTTGTAACCACAATACAAAAGAAGCACAGCCTTGTGACCGGTTACTGTTCTCCTTTGTGAATGTACAATATATATATCCATCCACAAGACCACCATCAGGGAGGGAACAGCAGTCCCGGGCCTAGAACTGATGGGGCTTTCTATCATTAGGGGGCCAATATGCAGGGAACAATTTCCCTGTGTACCAATAAGCTATTATCACATGTCCGTGGTGCCCCGCAGATGTGTCCCAGGCACCACAACTTCTGACAGTGGCCCTGTCCATCCAATCTCTCCCCCTTCTGTGTATCCAGCTTTCCAATATTCCCCATCAGGTGTCGCTAGCCTCCCTATATTCCCCATCATGTGTCTCCAGCCTCCCAATTTTCCTTATCGTGTCTCCAGCCTCCCAATATTCCCCATCATGTGTCTCCAGCCTCTCAATATTCCCTATTATGTGTCTCCAGCCTCTTAATATTCCCCATCCCAATATGGAAGACAGGTGATGTGTTTGGGGTTGACTGCATTTCTGCAATTGGTTAATGACATGACACATTCTATACTGTTGTAAAAACAAAAATAAAAAAATAAAACCATAAATTCTCCAACAAAAAATAAACACACAAAGAAATCATTGGTTAAGAGATTTATTTATGATTAAATATTTAAAATATGAAGGGTATCAATAAAACAAAAAGTTTCAATAAAATTATCACTGAAAATGAACATCAAATAGAAAACAATTGACACAACCTATTATCTTCTTTGGGGAGACACCAAACCAGTTACAAAAATGTCCTGGAGCCTCGGTCTACCACAAAGTAGGTGTCCAATTTCCCTCCACCATAGGAGTTGTATGAATGTCCAACTTAATTCAAATTATATCTGATTATTGGCTTTACTGCCTGATATGACCTAAGAATATAAAAATATATATTTCTGCAAAACAATTTCACAAGAAGAGGGTGGATCTTCCTAACCAAAGTCCTATCCCCTAGTTTCTCCTAATATCAAGTCCTATTCCCTCCCATCCCCTGCTTGCTGTTATCTCCCTCACTTCCTTACCACCCTCCCTATTACCCCTTAATAGCTCCCCTCCTCTACTGCCCAAGTTAACCTTCCCTATATTTTGCTCTCACCCAAAAATTACAGCTACCTTTACATTATCACCTGGTTCCTTATAGTAAATGTTGTCTGCATAAATGTTATAGGTTATTTTCTGAGATTAATAATCACTCTATAATCATGTAGATTTTGTTCTTACATTTTATGTTTACATTCAAGATAAAAAAAAATCATATTTTTTTTTAATGTTGGATGTATTTCTTCCCAATTACTGCGTATGGGAAATAATAGCAGGGAGATACACATGCTTCATGGATGACACAGGATAAGACTACAGTGGTTGAGCAGTAGACACACCTACAATGCATAAATACATGACATACCTCCTCTGGCTGAGCACTAGCCAAGCCTCTAGAACAGGGGTGGCCAACCAGTCCAGCCCTTAGAGCCAAAAAGTTACCATTGAAGTCTCAAGGAGCCAGATTTAATATAATTCTATTTCCCCCACACACAAATACACAATTATTGTCAGACACACACTCTCCCACAAATACGCAAATGCAAGAATTTTATACATAAATTGAGCTATGAACCTACCTTATACTGGATTTTGATGGACTAGTGCACACCTAATTAATTAGACAAAGTCAGCTGAAAGGGTTCAAACATAAATAAGGTTGAATATATCACACCAAGTAGCAGGACCACACGCACATCAGATAATAATGTTGCCACGTATTCTAGGCATGCCTAGCTGACTTTGCCTAATTCATTAGGTGTGCACTAGTTAAAGGTGTCCGTAGCACACTTATTGTGTCCTTCATCTTTCTCTTGTTTGCAATTTGAACTGGTCACCTATAGTAGTAGCACCCTTGACCTGGCTTATTTGGCATCAGTAGTATGTATGCTAGTGTGACCCTCCCCCTTTTTGTGTAGCCCTAACCTTATACCTGCTGGAATCACAGCAACCTGAAGCTTTTGGGAAAAGGGAA
This sequence comes from Limnodynastes dumerilii, assembly GCA_011038615.1. Taxonomy (NCBI): domain Eukaryota; kingdom Metazoa; phylum Chordata; class Amphibia; order Anura; family Limnodynastidae; genus Limnodynastes; species Limnodynastes dumerilii. The sequence continues at coordinate 148,028 of WWET01003038.1, forward strand.
ACAGGTTCCAGTAGCCAATAGCAATTTTTTATTTGCAGAGCTTTTCCAACAACAATACAGCCGCCATTCAGCTGGCCGGATGGGCCAATGAACCCCCTGGTGTTATCTGAGATGCTTTGTGCTATTTTACTACATCCTCTATATAGGGTAGATCCAGACCTAAGCTGTTTTTACGTTCGATCGCGTAATGTATTTACATTATGGTAAGTACTATGCACTCCCCTCGATCGTACGTAGTTTTCTCGTTTTACACTACCTTAACTTTTCCATGCGTAAGTATGTACGTAATGGATTGACGTATGTAACCCGGCCCATACTGTACAATTTAAATGCCTCCCTCTGCCCACAACTCGTATTTCCGGGTGTCCTATGTTTGACCTGTCCCTTCGCTCGTATTTACGCTATTTACGTACGATCACAGTTACGTTGCTTAACATCTGCCGCGCGCATGCGCAGTACATACAAATAGGCGGTTTTATGACAGCGGCCGGCATAAATACGTACTCGTACTGAGGTCTGGATCTGGCCCTATGTCATGTAGCAAATATATGCAACTAACCCCCTCTGTCTGAAGGGAAGAGCACACCCTCTGCACACATATGGGCCTTCCACATACAGAACCAGGGGCAGAACTACCATTGTTGCAACAGGTGCAGTGCAACCAGGGTCCATACTGATACAAGGTTCCACAGCCGTCATCACCGCACCGCCGAAGATCCCCACCGGGTTACCTGGGATATCATCAGGGCCAAAGCATATTTTTTGCACCTGGGCCCACAACTCGCTAGCTTCGCCTCTCTACAGAAATGACCTTAAGTCTCCGCGTGTGGAAGGCCCACCTGCGGAATGCCCTTACTGTACGATGATCACTTCATATCTCATACACATGGTGAGTGGGCCCGTCCGCCGTGCAGAGACCGATGTCCGCATGGAGAGCATTCCAGACATGCCATTAGATGCAGAGGTTTTTTGTACTGCCCATGCACAGTAAAGACTGATAGCAGACTTACACATATAACGTACATAATTCTCCTATCATTATGAGTTCTGGGCCTATTATTCTTAAGTATGGATGGGTCAGTGAATGGCCATCATAAGTTCTCCTCAAGGTCATTTTTACTTCAGTTTAACTTCAGTGAGCAGTTTTTCAGCAACTTACCTTAAAGTGACGGCAGCAGATGCTTTTTTTCTCTCTCTACGATTTCTCTGCAAAGTAAGCAATAAAACACCAGCAAATGTGAACTAAATCCTCCATCTCAGCCCTGCAGGTTCACTGTGTCGCTGCTGGAGACTTTTGAATAGCTAGTAAGATGAGAGGAAAACAAATATAGATAGATAGATAGATAGATAGATGGAAATTTGGATGAGGGGTAATGTAAAGCTTATGTAAGACTTTTTATTGCGATCCATTTAAAATAAACAGATTTGCATAACAGGATTTTCAGTAAGCCATACGCCATTAATTACAAATTATTCGGCCCAGCTAGCAAACCATAATGCAATAGCTGTGCAAGGAACACATAGTTAGAGGAAAGTGAGCTGAGGACGGGAGCATAGTTGCCAAGTCCGCTTATAACAAGCGGAATTGGGCTTATTTTTTCCCTGAGTCGCGGCTTTTTTTTGCTGGCCGCGGGTTG
>WWET01003038.1:149710-166189 GCA_011038615.1 Limnodynastes dumerilii
GCCTGGGCGCCCGTTTTACTACAGGGAGGCGGGGATAGCCATTTAAATTGTACAGTATGGGCGTGCTAAGCCCGTACGCTCAGCATATTTTGTGAGAATTTTCGTACGGACGACGGTCGTACCCAGTGTAGGGTATAGGCGTCGTAAGCAGGTACTTTACTATGGGAGTGTTAGGGGCGTGTATGTTTATTCGCACGGTCGAACGTACGCATTCGCCCGTCGTGCGAATTTTCGTAGCTCTGGATCAGGCCCATGGACTCTTTACCATGGTAACCAAATACTTTGAAATGTATTGGCTTTGGACTGGATTCAGACCCTGTAACTGCGCACGGAAGAGGGGAATGTACTCCCTTGTCACTTCCCTCTGTCGTTCAGAGTTACGGATACTTCCGTGTCAATAACCCAATCTTAAATTTAAACTGCTTAACGCTGCCTCTTATGCGTTATTAGCTTGGAAAAGCCAGCCTACGTTGTGGGGTTTTTGCCATGCGGAAAGGCAAAGTCTGCCCCATCAGACGTCCAAGAGGACGGAACAAAGTTTTGCACAAGTCCCTTTGAGGACTTACCTGTGAATCCAGGCCCTGTATTATTTTCAAGGCATTTCCCCCCACGCTGCCTAAAATTGTCCTGAAACACCTGTGTAGTTGCTCAAGGTTTTGAATGATAGTAAAGCATGTAAATTGGGACCAGATCACAAATAACGCTAAGATGGGGAGGGGGACATTTTATGATCTCTATGATCACAGAACGTCCCCTTTTCCTACAGTGGCCTATGTGCCACAGTACCATGATGTTCCAAAATGGAATTCTGGATCCAGAGGATGGTGTGGTATGTAGTATGAAGGCGGGGCGGCACAGAGCTAAACGTACAATCCACATTTCCGCACCACCCCCATTTTATTTGGCGATGCCTGTCTATCATACGAGCATAGGTAGTGTCCTCCCCTCACCTGTGCAGTGGTTAGGATTCGGCGCTGGAGGTCTGAATAATGTAACTGACCAATCAGGTTAAACAATACTAATGACAGATTAGAAATTAAACTGATTAGAAATTAAACTGAATTACTTGACCTATATAGATGTAATACATAGTGTTTCATGCTTTATTTTAGCAGTAATAATTTAACAACTTCATATATTACCATGGGCTTATTTTTACTTATTATGGGTGAATATAAAAAAAATAAATACTACATATATTTATAAAATGTCACAGTGTTATTTTCTCCTTGTGTTGGTGCTGCTGTAGGTCTTCCTGTGTTTTCCACACACAGGAACAATATTGATATAATACACATGCATGATTCAGGATGATCATGATGAGCCTTGAAGCCAGACTTGGTCCCTATAGGAGCTGTGTGGATGGGGACATGTGACTGCTCTTACATTGCCATGGTGTGGCAGTAAGCATCAGCTGTAGGCAGAGCAATGGAGGCAGCCTGACTGACAGCCTTGGAGACTATAGATCCTGTTCCTGCATGCAGTCACACTGCAGGGAGATTTATTTGAGCAGATCCCTCTCTTTGTACGTCTCTATAAAGGTAGGCTCGCTTTTTATCACAGAAGACATTGTCATGTCTGGGTGTCATTCTCCTGATATCTCTAGGTATCTACATGTGAGCCGGCTGCATTGTCTGCCCATGGAGCGGACTAGTCCAGGAAGAAGAAGCCTGATGTGCTTTGTTTGTCAGTGTCACCGGGCATGCATTCATTTAGCTATTTGCGGCATTATGTTAAGCTTGTGTAACGGATACATAATATCCCCGGATCACCTTCCGATTTCTGTTTAGCATTGACTGTAACCTTGCGCTAGTCGGATCGGTGCTAAATTGGTGTAACAATTGTTGTTCTGCAATGTGTTTGATTCTGGAATGGATTCGATGCGATTGTTTATTGATCATTGCTGGGGAGTCGGGGCCGCGTCCTCTGGGGTGTACACTGTAATATACATTGTACGTTGTGTGCCTGTCTGTGAGTGAGTTCCTGGGGTAGGATCAGGCTGCAGATGACAGCATTGCTCTCGTGTAGTAAGCGCCGAGCTTTCCCCACTTTCCTGGGCTCGCTGCCTCCCTAACCTTGGGAACTACCTTTCCAATGTAACTATAGCCTTTTCTTTTTAATTCTTAGCAACAGAGGTACTGTATTTCCCATACACAATAACAGCTACATATATCATTTGTTTTCATTTGTTTCTTTTGTGTTCAGTGAAATTGCATTGTCTAGCCCAAACCCATGTGCCATTGACATTGTAATTATTTATATGTGTTCTGTTATTGGCTCTTATTAAACAGAATCCCCACCTAATGTTTTTAACTGACATAAATTAATTGCAAAATGATTTTTTGTTACATCTGAGCATTTAACTTTTAAATGATTATTTAAATGATTTTTTGTTACATCTGAGCATTTAACTTTTAAATGATTATTTACCTGCATTTTATATATCTCCTTTTACCTGGTTACACAGTTTATTCTGATTTTTGTTCTGTAACAGTCAAGGGATATTCCTGTGCAGTGTCTTGTTTACTGACATTTAGGGGTGCAAAGTTTACAATGGATAGGTTTAGAATTATACCCTTTTTTATGTCCTGCATTACTTATAAAAAATGAATTCTTGTGTACAATGAAATAGCCACTAGAAAGGAACACTCACTGGGAATTATTTTCTAATAAGAGAAAGGAACATTTGCACTGTAAAATTAGAATAACTTTTACATAGAAATTTGAAGGACTATATAATCCTGACATTACTTAGGTTGTAGACTTAGTTTCTACACCTCATCTTCCAAATATTTAGCTCTCACCATAAAGGACATGGTATCAGAAGCAGTGTCTACATTAAGAGTTAAATGAAACTCAGTATCTGCCTCCATGCTTTGTGAAAATTTAATGCCTCCTCAATAATGGCTGGGAAGCTGATCCGCTGGTAGGAGATCTGAAGGGGGTGGACAGATAGAAAGGGTAAGTGCTGTTTATGGCTGCAAGGCAGCTAATAAATTTTCCTCGGCTAATTTTCAATTCATTAACTTGTCTGGGTGTTCCCCATAAACCACAGTAAATAGGGACTGTTTTATATGCCTGTGTAAGAATCCTTCAACTGTGTTTTCAAATTCAGCACCGTCCATAAACCTACAGAATAATGGTAACAAAATTCTGAAATATAATTTCCTTGGTATAGTAAATAATAAATACATTAACTGAAAACAATGTCCTGCAGTCTTGTTTTGCAGCTTCAGATGGCAGACAGATAATTTGCTATTTACCAGCATGACTCGTGCAAGCAATAACAAGAACGGGGCATTTGCAGCATACAAAAGTACAATTATATCAGAAAATGTTCAGTTCCTATCTCACATGATTTGCATGTTTATTATAATGATATTTTAAGATGTGCATTTTATTCAGTTTTCCTTACCTATTGACATTACAGTTATACAGTGTCTTTATTTGTAGACACAGTGCCACATTGGTTAGCATTGATGACAAACAGAATTGGATACACACTCTCTCTCTTTCTCTCATATGCCTTACTGGTAGGTTACTAAGATAGACCCCAATGTGCAGGTTAGGAGAGTTAGACAGACTGGGTGGAATTTACATATCACTTTTAATATCTGCTTGGTTCATATCTTGATGGTGCTATATAGATAAGCATCATCATTATAATAATAGTGTAAAAATGCTATGTTTTGTTGTGTTAGTAGGTTATATTTGAGCTTTCTTGGTCTCAGTGTTTTATGGTGCTGTTAATAAAGGTTCTGATAAAAAATGATAGTAAGTGGAATTGTGGCAGACACATTAGTTTGATACCGCTGTGAATCTGCATATTTTTCTGAGGCCAGACCATACCATTGACCAACTGAAGGGCTCCGTTTCTGAGTAACCCGAGGCTGATCTAAACAGGTAGAAATGTACATCTAAACAAAGCCATCTTGAATCACAGGGGGAGGCAAATTTATACATTCATTTCATTTTAAACTCCAATGTAGATTTCAGCAAGGGAATATCCCCTCTCAACTTTAATTCTAGCGGTTACATTTACCTCCCCTGCAATGAAACACATTTTTCTCATGTATATATTTCCACCTGCTCTGCTCTTATTCTCAAAGGACCGCAGTGGGCGTGCTCTTACGGAATTACGCTTTCAGGACCCAACCATAACATTTCTGCACCGCCCCCATGTAAAATTTTTAGTGATCAAGATTGTTAATGTTTTGAGTGTTTGGGGTTTTGTTTGCTCTAAAAAGAGGTTTAATGTACTTTAGGCTGAAAACAAAGTATTCTAAAGCAATCTTCTACAAATAGTGGCTACCTGGAGATGAGGCTTTTACTACAGATGGAAGATAACCATATTGAGTTTTGAGGTTACGCTCAAAGGACCGCAGCGGAGGTGCTTGTATGGAGATATGCTCCCAGCAACCTACCTTAACATTTCCGCACTGTCCCAATGTAAAATGTGGAGCAGGGTGGAAATATGGATTGCATGTGAGGACTGAAGCCAGTTTAATATCTTGATATCGCCATATAAATAAGCATAACAATAGTAATAGCCAACCCTTACTGCACAAACTATATATCTCCAACCACCCAAAGAGCAGAAGTGCTCCCGCTTGTAGTTCTGTCTCACCCCACCAGCATATTCCCTACCAGAAAGAATCCAGAACTGTGCCGCAGTCCCAATAGTGGGCGTGTTCTGATCCTAGTAATCGGAAAATGCCCCTTAGCATAAGTAGAGATCTGGTATTCAATATCTATCTATACCTTAATATATGGGGTGTGGGTCCCCGCTTAGAACGGCCCTATTTCGATCCCTCGTTTCCTCCCAGCCAGTTTCGAACTTGCTGGGATTTCGATTGCATATGCCTCGATGAGGCATATTAATCAATCCCCGGAGCACCGAGCTTTCTGTGCTCTGAAAGGTAAGGAAAAAAAGTACCCCTAATTCCAACCCTAACCCTCTCCTCTCATTACCCTAACCCTCCCTTCCCCGCAGCCTGACCCTAACATTCCCTTCTTGGCAGCCTGACCCTAATTCTCCCTTCCCTGCAGCCTAACCCTAACCCACCATCTTCCCCGCAGCCTGACCCTAATTCTCCCTTCCCTGCAGCCTAACCCAAACCCTCCATCTCCCGAAGCCTGACCCTAACCCTCTCTCCCCTGCAGCCCAACCCTCACCCTCCCTCCGCGCTAATCCTACACCTCCCTTCCCTGCAGCCTGACCCTAACCCACCATCTCCCACAGCCTAACCCTAACACTTCCTCCCCTGCAGCCTGACCCTAACCCTCCCTTCCCCTGCAGCATGACCCTAACCCTCCCTCCCCTGCAGCCCAACCCTAACCCTCCCTCCCCTGTAGCCTGACCCTAACCCTCCCTTCCCCTGCAGCCTGACCCTAACCCTCCCTTTCCCACACCCTAGAGAGGTTACTCACCTTTCTCTGCGGTCCGGCGGTAGTGGTGGCGGCGGGATATCGGCAGTGGCGGTATTTCCGAATCTGCATAGGTGAGTATGCCGATCAGCCTACTCACTCATTCTAAAAAAAAATTATAAAGCAGGGAGTATTCCAAATAGGGACATCTGAAAAGGAACTTTCTGATGTCCTTTTTTCGGGAAGAATATTTTTAAACCAGAGAAAGCAAAATATATGATTATGAATAACCCCCTAATTGGATACATTACAGTGATGTTCTGTATGTGCTTGTGTTTGTTCACAGTTATGCACTATGGACTCATAACGATAAAGTTATATAAGCATTTATACAGTGAACAGCACATGTCACTCCTCTACCTAAAAGAGTTTCTAATGTGAGGGTTTCTATAGACACTTTAACTTGATACCTATGGAGTTTTGCCCATTCAATTGTTATTTTGTTTTCTTAATACACACCCTGTAAAGCATTTATGGTTGACAGCAACATGACTGACATTCCTTGTACATGCACAGTAAACAGCGTGATGCATATTATTTATTCCATGAAAGGGGGCCTATAGCAACCAATCAGATGCTAGCTCTCACTTTCCAATTACATACTATAAAATATTAGCTAGAATATGATTGGTTGCCATTGGCAACATCTATAATTTTCCAAACCCGCAGTTTAGTAAATCTGGCCCAGTGTGTTTTGACCTCAGTGCAGCCATACTCCTCATCTGCCCCTAGAAGAGATCCACCATCTACATGTAGATGGTGGATCCGGCCATGTACCTAGTGTGTGTAAGTCAGCTGGTTCTGTTATATCTGGGTCCGGTCCATAGTTATTTACTGATTCCCATTTTTTCCATGCATTGTTCTAGCAGTTTTGATATGTAACTGGTTATGTTACTTGCATTTAGCAATGGACTCATAACCACTGATAATGTTACTTGCATTTAGATACTTATATTAAATAAATAAATAATTATCAATTAAATATAAATGATTTATCATTGGTAACTTAGAGCCGGATTCATAGCCCCAGACGTATGGCACATATGTCCTTAATTTACCGATAATAGCTACTACGCATGCGTAGTAACTATTTTACGTAATCTACGTATCGTTTACTTACGTATATTGCGTATATGCGATCTTTAAGCTATTATCGGTAAATTAAGGACGTATGTGCAATACGTCCGGGGCTGTGAATCCGGCCCTTAATTAGGAATTGTTCATAGCAATTACGAATAGTTATATACGTAAGTGTTTTGTCCCATGTAAAGCACAGTATTTGCTGACCAGAACAGCACCTTTGTGAGGTATTGATTGCTTATAATTGGCCAGTGTAGAAATAATGCTCGATATACCAAGGCTTGATTTGTACAATTATGCAGTATTCAGGGAAGCTGATCAGACATTTCCTATCAATGGGGTAGATCCAGAACTACGTGTGCCGTATGTTTATTCGCGGAGCGTATTTTCGTGTGCGTAAATTCGTTACACTCCCCTCGGCACACCCCTTGCACGGACGTATTTTGTCAAGATACGTTGGCAAAACCCTACCTTAACTTTTTCAAATGTAACAGAGTACGTCCGCGAACGGACGTACTGACTACGTGAACGTACGCAGCTTAGCACGCCCATACTGTACACTTTAAATACCACCCCCCGCCTACTTCACGTAAAACGCACGTATTGTTAACTAACGTAAAATTGGCACGCCCACAAGTAAGTATTTACGTGACACATACGTGAATTTCCCATACGTTCACAATTACGCTACGTGAATGTGCGTATTTTCTATGGTGCGCATGCGCAGTGCGTACGTATTTGCGAATTTACGTCTCCGCCACGCGTAAAATCGCGGAAAAGCATAGTTCTGGATCTGCCCCAATGTCTTGGAGTAGATTAATCCAAAATAGCAGCTTTTTTGGTGTGCTATGGATTATTGATTTAAGATTTTGGCTTAAATGGTTATTTTTCCCTTAACTGAAAAATTTCAGTTAGTGTGAGTAGTATACTGGTGCATGTGACTGTAAATTATAATGCCCAGTTTTTTACCCCTAATCTACCGATCTCTGCCAATCATTTGGATATCCAGTTATCATCATTTACCTGGATATAATATTGTGGATAACGATACGTTGCCATTGGAACTCATACTTTTCAAACTTCTCTTCACTGAGTTACCACTGGAGATTACTTTAAATTCTACTAAGAATCATCATACCCACAACATAATTGAGTCATACCCAGGGGCTTATTCAAGTTAACACGCAGTGTGATTGGATCATCCTTCCTTGTGATTTGAGTCTTTAAATCTTATATGTGGAGTCTTTATGGTCAATATTTTATTTTAATGATTGGCAATTGAGGCCTTATTGCCAATTCATTTGTTTTACCAGCTAATGTTAGTACCAATTTTAATATTGTACATTTTAAATGGTGTTCATATTTTGATAAAGTCCTATGATACACTAAAATTCTGATTAGTGCATTTTATTGTAATAATTTATTTGATATTACCATTTAGTGCTGCCTGGATTTTATTTTGTATTCTTTATTTGTTGATCAGATTGGGCAGATTCTGATCCTGGGCATTGCGTTTGAACGTAATATCCCAGTCCTCTGACATTAGCAGTCTCCTGTTAATATTTCCCTTGAAAAATGTAACTGTTGAGGTCAAAAATGAGTTTTACTGATTACTGAAGAGAATATGACATTTTTGGCATAAGCACTTCAGGTATTGTGAAACTCAAAGCAAGCTGCAATTTTATTAATAACACTTATTTATATAGCACCACAAATGAGAAGAACATTAGACAGTCACGTCAGTCTCAGCCCCTATTGGAGCTACATACTAAGATCCCTTATACATACATAGCCACACTAGGGTTAATCTATTCAGCAGCCAATTAACCTAAAAGTATTTTTTTGGCATGTGGGAGCAGGGGCGTTTTAAGAAGTGAGGGGGCCCTTGTGCAGGATTTGTACATGGGCCCCCCTCCTTACCTGAGACAGGACTGTCCCGATTCTCGGACCTCAAAGGAGTGGGGCCTCACTGTGCTGTAAGCCCCACCCCTATTTCAGCCCGTGAATAGGGACAGTCCCACCGCAGGGGAAGGGGGCTCATTCGGCATCTATTTCTTCCCTCCGGAAGATCTTAGAGGTAAGAAATAGATATCAAATGGCCCCCCTTCCCCTGCCAACCCTGGGTGCAGGATGAATGCCACAGGGCACCCTGTTTTTAGGGGCCCGTGTGCACTGCACACCCTGCACCCATTATAGATAAGCCTATGTGTGGGAGGAAACTGGAGCAACTGGAGGAAATCCACACAGACCCGGAGAAAATATACAAACCCCACACAGATGAGGCCTAGTCTGGAAATCAAACTCATGATCTCAGCACTGTGAGGCACAAGTGCTACTCACTGAGCCACTGTGCTGCCTATAGTAATAGCATAGATATAGCTTTCACAAGCTACAGGAGAGCTACAGGTTGACATGGTATGAAATAGGTAAAAGCAAAACATAATAGATATTCAATACTCAGCAGACTAAACTAGCAGAATGCAAAAACACTAGTAATAATCATTATTATAAATCCTAATTATACCGCATAATGGGCTCTATTTATAGACTTCATTTTTAAGTGATAGGGGCAGTTTTTAAGAGAAAACTGCCCCTATCACTTAAAAATGAAGTCTATAAATAGAGCCCATTATGCGGTATAATTAGGATTTATAATAATGATTATTACTAGTGTTTTTGCATTCTGCTAGTTTAGTCTGCTGAGTATTGAATATCTATTATGTTTTGCTTTTACCTATTTCATACCATGTCAACCTGTAGCTCTCCTGTAGCTTGTGAAAGCTATATCTATGCTATTACTATAGGCAGCACAGTGGCTCAGTGAGTAGCACTTGTGCCTCACAGTGCTGAGATCATGAGTTTGATTTCCAGACTAGGCCTCATCTGTGTGGGGTTTGTATATTTTCTCCGGGTCTGTGTGGATTTCCTCCAGTTGCTCCAGTTTCCTCCCACACATAGGCTTATCTATAATGGGTGCAGGGTGTGCAGTGCACACGGGCCCCTAAAAACAGGGTGCCCTGTGGCATTCATCCTGCACCCAGGGTTGGCAGGGGAAGGGGGGCCATTTGATATCTATTTCTTACCTCTAAGATCTTCCGGAGGGAAGAAATAGATGCCGAATGAGCCCCCTTCCCCTGCGGTGGGACTGTCCCTATTCACGGGCTGAAATAGGGGTGGGGCTTACAGCACAGTGAGGCCCCACTCCTTTGAGGTCCGAGAATCGGGACAGTCCTGTCTCAGGTAAGGAGGGGGGCCCATGTACAAATCCTGCACAAGGGCCCCCTCACTTCTTAAAACGCCCCTGCTCCCACATGCCAAAAAAATACTTTTAGGTTAATTGGCTGCTGAATAGATTAACCCTAGTGTGGCTATGTATGTATAAGGGATCTTAGTATGTAGCTCCAATAGGGGCTGAGACTGACGTGACTGTCTAATGTTCTTCTCATTTGTGGTGCTATATAAATAAGTGTTATTAATAAAATTGCAGCTTGCTTTGAGTTTCACAATACCTGAAGTGCTTATGCCAAAAATGTCATATTCTCTTCAGTAATCAGTAAAACTCATTTTTGACCTCAACAGTTACATTTTTCAAGGGAAATATTAACAGGAGACTGCTAATGTCAGAGGACTGGGATATTACGTTCAAACGCAATGCCCAGGATCAGAATCTGCCCAATCTGATCAACAAATAAAGAATACAAAATAAAATCCAGGCAGCACTAAATGGTAATATCAAATAAATTATTACAATAAAATGCACTAATCAGAATTTTAGTGTATCATAGGACTTTATCAAAATATGAACACCATTTAAAATGTACAATATTAAAATTGGTACTAACATTAGCTGGTAAAACAAATGAATTGGCAATAAGGCCTCAATTGCCAATCATTAAAATAAAATATTGACCATAAAGACTCCACATATAAGATTTAAAGACTCAAATCACAAGGAAGGATGATCCAATCACACTGCGTGTTAACTTGAATAAGCCCCTGGGTATGACTCAATTATGTTGTGGGTATGATGATTCTTAGTAGAATTTAAAGTAATCTCCAGTGGTAACTCAGTAAAGAAAAGTTTGTAAGGTATGAGTTCCAATGAAAACGTATTGTTATCCACAATATAATTGAATTGGCGTATTTTTTCCGTTCAATTGCCGGCGAAGGCGTCGTATTTTTACCGACGCAATCTTTTTGAAAATTTCGCCTGCAATTTAATCGGGCCCGCTGTATTTACTAAAGTACACTCGCCACAAACTCACCGCAGTTTAATAATTTTTAAACTCCCCGCAGTTTAAATTGCAATGGGGTTTTTTTCAGCCACAACATACAAATTGCTGAATATACTAAACAGCGATTTGTGAAATATCTGAAAAATCGCCCCAATTTCGATTTGGTGAAAATCAACAACCACTTTGAAAAAAACCCACCGGAAAGATGTTTAAATAAAAAAAATACTATTAACGTTAAAATAAATATATAAAAATTACTTATCAAGATAAAACCCTTCTGTGGCATACTATCAACCCTTAGCATGCCACCACATATAGTACTAGAAGGCACATGGAAAGTGTTAATGGCATACCGCCATATACATAACGTCCCCAGTTCACAAACAGTTAATACATTATGTCCCTCATATACATCTTATCTGAAATCAAGGCCACATTCTCATAATCTAATATTAATATTAGATAATAAATATTATGACATTTTCATAATACTCACAGTTAAGTAGTCTTCAGTGTTGCCAGGTGACATTGGGACATCGTAGCTGCTTCTCCTGTCCGGTTCCTGCAAGAGGAACCTTCTTTATAGGTGTCCCTGTATATCCCCATATTTATGTTCCATCCCCATGAGTGTTAGGGCTAAATGTACTAAACTTCTCAAAAGGAAAAATTAAGTTGTTGCCATTAGCGATCTATAAGATTCTATTTGGCATTCTTTTGGACAGTGGTTCTCAACCTTTTTTGGGGGAGTACCAGCTGCCCAATATGGAATCATGTCAAGTACCACTTTGTATATGATGCAGAGCAGACACATACCCAAAACCCACATATACATGGATTTTGTTGTTTACATATTTTTGCTGTGATTTTAAGGTGCATTTTCTACATATGCCATTTACCCTTCAAGATATTTTATTAATAATGTCCTTGGCCATTTGGTATGGTACCCCTGCTCTAATATGTAATAGAAAAATGAGAGCTAGAATATCATTGGTTGCTCTGGACAACATCTCTAGTGTTCATTATTCATAATCTAGCCCTTAATGTTTGAGTTGTTGGCATTTTGTTTGCTCTGAAAAGATGTTTAATGCACTTTATACTGAAAGGAAAATATTCAAAAGCAATCGTCTACAAATGGTGGATACCTGCAGATTAGACTTTTTACTATGAAAGATGAAAAGATAACAATAGTGGGCCGTATGCAGAATTCCGGCCACATTGCATTTGCGGACGGATTTTTCAGCAACGTGTTACTGCGCATGCGCAGTAATTTTGTTACGTAATCTACGTTACTTTTTGCAACGCAATGCGGACGGAGTTCTGTATACGACCCAGTGAGTTTTTGTGTGTTTGCCTAGTTTGTATTTCTTCCCCCCGGGAGATCTTAGAGTGAAGAAATAGATGCTGGCATGGGCGTGGGTCTAAATGATGTGATTTATGCAAATCATATCAAGCCCCACCCTCTGCCCATCACTACTGTAATTTGTAGTGTTCCATTGGGTGGGTGACAAAAAGCAAATCATCAAGTCCCACCCATCCCTAGTAAGACTAGAGATTATTGTAATGAGAGGCCGGAGGGCGGGACTTGCAATAATCCTGGATTTATGTTTCACAAGGAAATCCATATATTTAGAAAGCTGGGCCATTTCTACAACCTGACATGTTTATGTCCTCTGATAGGAGTGAATTCTTGATGGAACCTCTCTCTGTTTTTTCTTATGTTTTGATGCTGACATTATATGACATAACATAAGCTCTAAAATATCACTTTTCTTGTGAGATGTGAGGTTTGCTCTTATTTCTAATCATGTTTAAGAATTAAGAATATGTAAAGCAGCATAATGTGCAATGATGTTTCCCTGCCATGCATGGCCTGCACATGTTAGTTACTAGCAGCTGCTGCTAATAGTGGGCAGGTCTTTCCTCCCTTTGTCTTTTATGACCTTCTGGCTACTTGCTAACTGACAGACCACACAACCAATCAGAGCCGTAGGCAGGATATGCCAGCCAATCACTGGCCAGCAGCCCCTTTATAAGCCCTGGCAGCACTGTCAATTGCTGCTGGTTATAGTTCATGATTCGCACAGGCTGTTGCTGTGTCTGTCTTGCGGTATTATTTTGATTGCTGAGTGCTCCATCTCCTATATTGCTCCTTGCCTCACTCCCTCTGTACTTCAGCCTTCTCATCCTTATGTTTCCTCCTGTCCCAGCCAAGCCCTTTGCCTCTCAAGTGTGGTTATTTGAGCAGCCCTGTGGTGTTTCCTCTGCGTGAGTGTGTGCTCCTGTGTGTTCTGTTTGTGTCTCAGTGTTTGTCAGAGCTAGTACCTTCTAGCTCTTTCTTTGTCTCATAATCTGAGCGTTTTCCTGGCTCCAGCATCCACACAGCTGTTGAAACACATGAAATTCGTATCTTTCGCACTGGTTTACCTTCTGCATGTGAGTGTCATAGTGGTGCATGATGTGAACATTCCTCAATAGCTGTTTCTGTACATAGAAAAGTATTATTATTTATTAATATCAATTACCTGTGAGCTCAACCAGCACATCCACTGTCTTACTGTAGTTCACCCTTTCCTACCCTCAATAATGATTCATACACCATACCTGAACCAAGCAAGGACCTGCTAGATGTAGAGTCATATAGGCCTATTATTACGTTGTTAATGATCGATTAGAAAAATTAACCATTTTGAATATATCCGTCAAAGACATAAAAAGGCAAAAGCGGCACCATTGCAGCCAACCATGAACCTATAACAAACAACAAATGCTTTTAAGGCTTGACACGGATAACAATGAAGGGCCGTATTCAGAGATCCATTTCTAACGAAAGTTCCGTGTGTATTTTTAGGATCGGATCGATTTTGCATCAACTGCGCATGCGTAGTAATAGTGATACACCGTCTACGTTGAAGTTAAAGTCGGAAATGGCTAAGGGACGGACTTGTGAATTGGGCGGAGACTAATGCGACCATAAGGGTGCGGAAATATACGGACCTAAGGATTTGCATAGAAATAGGCGGGGAGAGGCATTTAGATGAGGGAAAGTGGGTGCGCTTACAGAGTTAGGGCCAGTAATATACGCAACTAATACACATAAGGCCGGAAGTAAGTGCGGCCAGATAGGGCAAGTCAATGCAGGTGTAACTTTAGGTCCGGACGGAGGTTGCGAGGGGAGTGACTGTTTATTCTGGTGGATGTAACCTGCTCCGCCTGCCACTTAGTTGCGTATATTTGCGGCCCGATCGCCGAAGAAAGTCTGAATACGGTCCAAAATTAATATGAAAATAAAGTCATATCAAAAAAGGAGGAAGACTTGATGGATGAATAACCAACGCTGGCAAGCAGGTTAAAACAGTTTATTAAAATAAAGAAACCGGGTCGGTCTGACCACCTGACACATTGGGCTTGTTAAGAGCGCTCTTGTAGGTGGACCGAATGAAATGGATCAATATCATCCCAATCTCTGGGTAATCTCCCTTGCGTGTCCCCTTAGATGCTTTTGAGCCCTTTATTATAACTTGGTTATCTGAGTTTATGCTCTATTAACCTATACTCAGTTCCATAGGTGAATATATTATCTTGATTGGCACAATCAGCTTCTTTACAACACTGTGTCATCATGTCATTTTATTGTTTTTGTATTACATTTGTGGTTATTTATTGTGTTTTTTGTTTTGTTATTTTAATAAACTGTTTTAACCTGCTTGTTAGCGTTGGTAATTCAATCATCACAAGCCTTCCTCCTTTATTGATATGACTTTATTTTCATATTAATTTCATTTTTATATTTTATTCTTAGATTTGATCTGAGCTGCAGCGGTGTTACTTTCTTACTAAAAGTTTGTCTTTAGTAGGTCAGGTCCTACGCTAACAGCTGCACTGCTCTGATTAGTGGAAGAGCCGACACTACTACTTTTGTTTTATTTGACACCCATAAGACCTTTAATACAATCCTTTGGAATCACCTTTTCATGATTCTGGAATCAAGACTATCCTCTCTAGACTTTTTCTGATTGATTCAGTAGTTTTACACCACACCTTCTACATGCAGGCTAATTAAAGGTTCTAGAGGCAAGCCCATCCACATGTATGGCGCTCAGTCCTCTCCTGCATATTTTTCTGTCTTGGGATATCTTCCTAAGAATATCAGTTAGACAGTAAAAATCAGCACATTTACGGACGACCTCCTCATGGTTATTGTGAATCCTAGAAAATTTACTACTACTTAAATAATCTTGGAATTCAGACGAATATCGGGACTGAATATGAAAAATTCACTGCGATGTTGAAGCCAGGGGGGTATGATGTCTGAATTGGGGGCACCCAATGCCTCTCATGCCACTTTCAAATCATCATCCTGGTTTTTCAACCCAGGTTATTGGCCATGTCCAAAAAAACAACAACAACAAAAAACCCCTTTTAAGTTCAGCTATGACCCGAGTAATTCCCATTGCGGACCCTTTCAAACTGTACAAGTTTTTTCCTGTGTCTGCCCTGGCAATCAACTGTCAATCATCCAAAGGGATTGGTGCTCTGTGGATCGACTGCTATGCCTCATCGAGTCATAAGCAATCGAAATCCCAGCCAGTTCGAAACTGGCTGGGAGGAAACGGCCCTATCGAAATAGGGACGTTCCTTCTGGGGACCCACACCCGTCCTGAGTCTGTAACATGCACAGTAGCAGAATGTGGATGTTTTCCATCAGTCTGGATCCAGTCCATAATCCTTATTTGTGTGTTCATACAGCACATCAATGGAAAAACATTTCTTGCGTTTGATTTGTATATCCCCACTTATAATAACAACAACTGTATTCTCTTGGTGTGACATTGCTAACTTGTATGTTATTTTTATACCACTGTTCAATAAAACCAAGTCTTACAAAATTTATATTTGGTTTCTTTTCCTACACCAGCATGACCAGGAGATCCTCCAAATCTTAAGAGACAATCTCTTACTTTGGAACACCAGGAAAATTTGGCAAATTTTCCGACATGAATATGGTCTACACACACATAAGCCAGTACACCTTCCCTGACTTTCCCAGCGGTGGGACAGGGGTCTGCGTACACTTCACCAGCTCTTACACCAAAACCAATAGAGGCTTCCTTCTTTTCCAGAATCTTCCACAAAGTACAAATCCTTTATGGCACTATCACAACCCGCGGCAGACGCTGCACTTACCTATGCTTTGGCCCCCTGAGAACTGCCATCTCCCGCTGTGCAGCGACTGCGGTCCGTCGGAGGCTGTCACTGAAACAGTGACAGCCCTGTGCCCGTTTACCAGTATTCCTGCAGCGTTTGCTCACATGGAATTCTGGCGGCAAACCAGCAGTACTTCGATCCATCTTGGATGGATCAGGTGATCGCACTTCTCCAATGGTGTTCCTGCTCTCCAGACCTCCAGCCAATCGGTGCACAGGGCGCACTATTTAAACCCTGTGCACTGGTCCATCAGTGCCAGAACAACTAGGTCTCCTAGGTGCCTGGTACTCCTGCATTCCACTCCTGCGATCCAGTTCTGCGTTCCAGTCCTGTGTTCCAGTCCTGTTCCAAGTCTCGTGGTCCAGTCCTGTTCCAAGTCTCGTGGTCCAGTCCAGTGGTGTGGTCCTAGGTGCCTGCCTGCATTCCACTCCTGCGATCCAGTTCTGCGTTCCAGTCCTGTGTTCCAGTCCTGTTCCAAGTCTCGTGGTCCAGTCCTGTTCCAAGTCTCGTGGTCCAGTCCAGTGGTGTGGTC
>WWET01003038.1:179219-197264 GCA_011038615.1 Limnodynastes dumerilii
AGATCTATTTTGATTAGTTGCAAAGGAAATTGCCTCATCAACCAATTTGCTGGGATAGCCTCTCTTAATAAATTCTGATTTAAGATGTTGAGATTGTAATACAATCTCAACATCTTAAATCAGAATTTATTAAGAGAGGCTATCCCAGCAAATTGGTTGATGAGGCAATTTCCTTTGCAACTAATCAAAATAGATCTGAGATGATTTCTAACACAGGTAAAAGAAATAGAACAAAGAGCCAGACTATACAATCAACAGACTCATCTATTAGTCACTCTAAGTCCACTACCTCAAATCTAATTTCTGAAAATGATATTTTGTTTATTAGCAAATTTAATCAACAATCGCAAAAAATTAGAAATATTATTTTAAAGAATTTTGAACTCCTACGATGCGACAATATTCTAGGACCTCAGCTTCCGCCAAAACCTAAAGTTGTATTCAAGAAAAATAGATGCATAAAAAACATCTTAGCTCCTAGTTCCCTTCCACCATCTACCCCTTCCCCTCTAGCTTCTACCTGGTTGTCTAGTAAGCCTAAAGGCAATTTTAAATGTAACAAAACTATTTGTCTAACTTGTAAGTTTATTAGTAACAAAGTGTCTTCAGTCACTTCATTGGTGACTGGAATGACATATGACATTGATTCATTTATCAATTGTTGTACCCCCTATGTGATCTATGTCCTTCAGTGTGGGTGTGGCCTACAGTACGTGGGTAGGACCACGCGCACACTGAAGGAACGTTTTAGGGAGCACAAACGTAACATTGAAAAGGGGTTTGTCTCCCACAGTGTGTCTAAGCATTTTTTTGAAAGGCATGATCAGTCCCCACGTTCTCTCTCTGTGATTGGTGTGGAATTTATTCCGGCCACTCTGAGGGGGGGTGACCGTTTCAGGGTTCTATGCAACAGAGAGACTGAGTGGATATTTCGTCTGCAGACCCTTGTCCCTGGGGGTCTCAATGAAGCTTTAGAGTTTCATGATCCCTGAGGTGAATTCTCATTTTCATCTTTTTATTTATCTATATTTATTTTTATTTTTATTTTTATCTTATTTTATTATTTTATTATATATATTTTTTATATATTTTTTTTATTATCATTTTATTATTTATATATTTTTTTATTTTTATATATATTTTTATATATATTTTTCATTTTTATTTTGATTTATTTTTATTTTTATTTATTTAATTATAACCTTATTGTTTACCTTGACATCATT
This sequence comes from Limnodynastes dumerilii, assembly GCA_011038615.1. Classification (NCBI taxonomy): domain Eukaryota; kingdom Metazoa; phylum Chordata; class Amphibia; order Anura; family Limnodynastidae; genus Limnodynastes; species Limnodynastes dumerilii. The sequence continues at coordinate 180,446 of WWET01003038.1, forward strand.
GTTTGTGTATTCCTTATATCCTTGAGAGGTGTCTCTATAAAGAGTGATATATACAGATACATGCACGCACAGACATATTTGTGTGTGCAAAAAATATTTAAAACTATAAATTAAAATAACTTCTTCTATTATCCTTTGTTCTAGTACTTTTGGTTATCTCTTATGATATCAATATATCATGGAAGAAACTAGGATTATTATCATGATCATCATTTCTCATTCATGTCATTTTTTGCTATTTTGCTATGTTTATTCGTTTACCTGTTATGTTTATTTGCTATGATCATTATTATTAATCGCTAACCAGTCTAAATAATTCATTGTTATTATGTTTTTTCTACTATGTGGATTAGATACTAATTGTTATTGAATTTATGTTATAAACGGTTCAGACTTTTCTTGATTATAATTTTTAATTATGTTATATATGTGTTGCTCTATTTGCACATTTTAAACGCACTTCATGGTGTTTAACACTGATTGCAGACTTGTACCACCTGTCTGCATCCTTTATAAAGACCCATGTGCATTTGAATTTCACATGCTTTGGCTTGAGAAAGTACCCATCCGGTACGAAACGCGTCGCCTGCTATTCATATGTGCAGATCATAAGAGACCATCAAGTCGTTGACATCCAGTGTGGAGTGGGATTGCCATACCAGCGCTTTATTTATCATTGCTGTGAAACTACTGCTCCGGGGACGCCCGGTAAGCAACCCGTTTCTACTCCCCTCCTGCACCCATTGCACAAATTGCACAGGACACTTTCAGTGATCCACCTGAGTCTGTACCATATACGGCTTCTTACAACGCTCTGTGTCCCACGCGCTGGGCTGCTTGCCGGCGCTCAGCTGTGTGGTGAGAGCTGAACTGTTGGAACTCATCTACCTCTGCCACTCAATTGTACAGCTTTTATTAGATCTTTCTTGTGGACTTGGTTACCTCCATGACTTTTCAGTTGGTACTACACTGATTTCTCCTGAGACCTCACGATTTACCTTGCAATATTTGTTCATCCAGTTTCTTTACAGTGGTTTATTTTAACCTACCGTTCGGCCCCCCTTATTTACCAACTTGGGGGTGATTCCCTGCGGACTGTATCTAACTGTTTGATTGTTTATTTATACTAATTGGTCTTTGATTTGCACTATTCATTGATTTTATATGTAATTGTATTTATATTTATTTATTTAGGTTTATTTTATTTTTATTTTTATTTATTGAATTTTTTTTCCTTTTTCAGTTATGTCTCAATAAATAGTAATTTTATACTCTGAACCGTTTATTAACCTATTTAAGTTACTTTGGATCTCCCCAGCGCGGCTAATTTGTTTTAAAGACCTTTCCCTCTTCAGTTACCACAGCAATGTTGTATTCACTACTTTTTGCTTGCTGAAATGGCCGGCTTGTGCATTTACCCAAATGATTTGCTTGTGGATCTATATTGTATTGGTTAGAATAATCAAACCAAACTTTGTTTAATGGAATATATACAATTTGTCCAAAACATTGGCCTTGCATCATACTGAGATCAGAATGATATGAGCTTTGCTTTGTACAGGGTTATAATACCCATACTGCTCTGTTTCACCTCATTTGGAAGCACACTACATAATGTACATGTGGCAAGGTATTAGGGGTCTAGTTATGGCACATACTATAATATATGGGGTATATATTAGGCGTTTAATGGCACATTATATACAGAATTTAGTATGCCATTCCTAGACCCCTATAATATCCCATTATATTATAGTATGTGCCATTCCCAGACCCATAATATATCCCCTTATATTATAGTATGTGCCATTCCTAGACCCCTATAATATCCCATTATAATATAGTATGTGCCATTCCCAGACCCATAATATATCCCCTTATATTATAATATTTAAGGGAGTATAGTGTATGGGATTTCTCCTCAGTGGGGTTCTCTCTTCAATGTTGGAAATAAAGCCATTCTCCTTTTTAATCCACCCCCACATGCAAAGCCACGCCCCTATCCGAGTTTTTGGGATTTTTGGGAGTTTTTTAAATATATTTATTGTGAGGGGGTTCTAAGCTACCGGAAGCCCCCCTGAGTGTCCCACTGCAGTGTCAGAACCAGAAAACAAAGAATTAGATGATGCCAAAGTGCATTTAAATTCACAACTCAAGGTTTTACACACACACGAGGAACCCCCAAATGTGCTGTAATGCAGAGAAAATGAAAAAACAAATCAAGTTTTAAATGTTTAAACCAAGTTCTAAACTCTAAGCAAAAAACGAATAAAAGGAAATGAAACTATAAAGACAGAGGGTCATGAACCTCATGAAGGGGCGTATGCAGAGCTCCGACCGCATTGCAAATGCGGCCAGAGTTTCCCGATATGTTCTACTGCGCATGCGCAGTAATTCTGTAACGTAATCTTAAAGACCGCGTATACGCAATCTACGTTGCAACAAGTAACGTAGATTATGTTACAGAATTACTGCGCATGCGCAGCGGTGCATATCGGGAAAGCTCTGCATACGGCCCGCAGTCTTTTAGCTGGAGTCAGAGTAAAAATTAGAGTTGATTTCAGTTAAGTAAAAGCTGCATCTGAGTCCCCCTACCCTGTAAGAATAACTGTGACTGGCTGAATAATGACATCTTGCCTAGGTTTAATATATGGTATTGCCACAAAATGTTGCTTTAATGAAGGTAATATTTGTAATTCATTTAAACATCATTTTCTTTATCTTGTTGTTTGTTTGTCTCTTCCATGTTAGCACCTCCCATGGATAGCACTTAGGGCCGGATCCAGATTTATGTCTGACATCCGACTTCTGCAAGCTCCTTGCTGCTTGTGGAAGTTGGGTGTCTTACTGGCACTGCAGGCGTTATGCAATGGATCTCCTCGCGTCCGCTACTCAGTTCTGTACACTAATAGTGCCATTCAATGGGGCGTAACTTCAGCTCCACATGTCTAATCCCCGCACGGGGGTGGGAATAGGCATGCAGATGATGGATAGTGGGTGGCGGTATGTACGGATCTCTATTTGGACAAAGGATGATCTGCGCAGAGCACTTCCAGAACTCTGTGTGTGAGAGGGGAGTGACATGGGAGTTCACTCCCTCAGACTGTGAGACCTCATTGTGTACGAAACAGGCACAGAGGACTGTATCAGGCCCACGCTTCACAAATGACTGAATCTGGCATTTAGTAAGTTAAGATCGGATCCAGATTTATGAAAATAGAGCCCGCTTTTAGGGCCAGATTTACTAAGCTGCAGATTTGGGAAAGTGGAGATGTTGTCCATAGCAACCAATTTGTTTCAAGATCTCATTTAACTATTACATACTAGAAAATGTCAGCTAAAATCTGATTGGTTGCAATGGGCAACATCTCCGCTTTAGTAAATCTGGCCCTTAGTGTATGTGCACACGCCCCTACCTCGGTTTCACCTGAATTCAAAGAACCATTTTTCTGCACATACTCACCGGTGGACAGCTGGGTGTAAGCATAAGGGGAGAGCTTAGGTATTTAGATTTTACAGTAAGTCTGTGCTCTACTCAGCCCTATCCAGACTCTTGAAATAGGGTCCTAGGCTTGGAGCTCTGTGTGAGCGAGTTAAGTGTCATCCCATGCACTCGTACAGTGGAATCCAATTTCTCAGTACCAGCAGAAGTCTAATCCCCACCTTAGTTACTATACTGTTTTGTAAAAATCTATACAATATTAATGCAGATTTTTTTTCTATTTATATATATTTTTTTTATAAAAAGATGTCAAGTTAGGATAAGTCCAATAAAATGTTTCTGTGATATCTACACATTGTCACATTGTGATTTAAAGACAGTTTATGTATTTTTTTTCTGTTTTACATTTCCTTATTGCAGGTCATATTCCGCTCCAACTATTGCTGTTACCAGTAGTAAAACACTTTCTGAGATTTAATTATGATGCTGTAAAGGTGTTTTTCACATATGTTATAAGCATAAAGTGCAATCTGATAGCCTATAACAACACATGATCCAGAGTGCAGGAGCATACCTGCTTTTGGTGCAGAATCTCAGTTGCAGGGGTGGATTGGGAAAATAAAGTGGCCGTGGGAAAAATTCTGTAAGAGGTCTCATATGGACGGGGCCAAATAAACTCTAGGAGGGGCCAATCAGAAAGTAGGAGGGGTTAGCATAGTAATATTAGCCCCTGCCCTAAACTGGCAGCCCCCTTGAGTATATGGAGGTGGACTGTTAACTACAGTAGGTCCTATATTGGAGGTACCGAGAGTGTGGGATACCAGTGAGTCTATACCATATATATGTGACACAACCTTGTATTGTATGAAGAAAACACAACTCAATATATGAATTGTGTGCAAGTGTATATAGAAATGGAGAGGTGCAGCTAAGGACCAAAATGACCACTGTGTAACTATAATGAACAAAAGAGAGGCCCGGCGCTCCATACAAGCATTATATAACATTGTGTGTCAACACATACATAAAAAGGAGGTTTAGTTCACAATATAGCTTAAACGGCATATGACTGACATCCTGCACACACCATTCCCACCTCCTACGAACACCATTGCTTTGGATTAAATAAAAGGGGGCATAGATTTACTAATTAGAATTAGAATGACTATGAATTTTGGGACAAAGGGCCTGACAGCTAGGACAGCGGCCGTAAGCGTAAGATCGGCTTCAGCCGATCTGCGCATGCGCCGGGCAGATGTTGTCCGGCGTTGCTACGGCAACGCCCGATCCTGGATCGGGCGTCTGTAGCAGCGCCGTAGGGACGCTGGAGGGGACGTCCTCCAGCGTCCCTACGTTAAGGTTAGTGCAGGTGGGCGGAGGAGGTAGGTAAATGAGGGTAGGAGGGTGGGCTAAGCGGCCATACGCTCCTGTGCAAGCGTATTGGCCCTTTCCTTACGCCGGCTGAAGTTAGGGTAGCCTTCAGTCGGCGTAAGCGAGGGTAAGTACGCTGTGGGCAGGGGGAGTGTCAGGGGGAGTCAGCGATGTAACGCTGAGTGTTAGTACGCTCAGCGCTACATCGTACCTCTGGATCAGGCCCAAAGAAAGGTGGCAAACGTAGCAGGTGGAGTGAGTCAGCAGAAACACCGGTGATATACTGAAGAGGACAGACAGAGAACATGGATAATATGGTCACTACCCCAATCATAATGCACAGCACGAGGGGAACCGCAACGGCAGATCAGGAACCTGCCACGGGGCTTGGCATACCTTATATACAATCAAGAGGTGTGCCATGCCATGTCTATACCAACCCCTTCCTATGCGCCATATAGAAATTCTGACTCACTCACCGCTACCGCCAATCTATGCCCCGTCTGAAAGAATAAACAGCTTTAGTTAAAGCTTAAACAACTAAGGGAAGGGAGCGATTTTCAGGGAAGGATGCAAAAAATGGCAGCAAGGGATTATAAACCCCCCAAGATCCCGCCCCAGCCCGCCCCCCTGGACTATTCTAATTGGATGACCCAAACCTTACCTGATAATGCTGAAATAGTGTATCACAGAATGCAGTCAGGCATTTAAATGCCTTTATGCTTATGACAGCAGTCAGTTATTCATATTGGGTTAAGCTCACCTGCCTAGTGTCACGGCACCTCCCGCAGGTGAGTCCCTATCCGTTTGCTTTATGTGTACTCAGGGGGGTCTGTGTTAAGACACTCCTGCCATTTCAACAGTGTGCAGCAGCATTATTGGGGAGGGGTCAGGCTCCCAAAGTAAAACTACTAACAGTAACAAGAAAACACAGGCTGCGCTTCTAAACAAATATATGAAATGTGTGCAAGTGTATATATAAATGGAGAGGTGCAGCCAAGAACCAAAATTGACCACTGTGTAACTTCTAGTTACACAGGAACAAAAGAGAGGTCCGGCGCTACAAACATACATTATATAACACTATGGGCCAGATTTACTAAACTGCGGGTTTGGAAAGGTGGAGATGTTGCCCATAGCAACTAATCAGATTCTAGCTCTCACTTTCCTATTACTTACTAGAGAATGTCAGCTAGAATCTGATTGGTTGCTATGGGCAACATCTCCACTTTTCCAAACCCGCAGCTTAGTAAATCTGTAAATCTAGCCTTATGTGTCAGCACATACATAAAAAGGAGGTTTTTGTATTGTATGAGGTTTTCCTACTCTGTCTTTTCATCTAAAAATATCCTTTTATGGGACATTCTCATCATGTGATTTGAGTGCTCTATATAGTACAGGACTGGCAATGTTTTATGAGTGTATATGTTTTATGGTTTAATTAATTAATTAAATAAATAGATATTATTAAATTGTAATAACTGGAGCAACTTTAATTTATTTCACTTGTGCATTGCATTTCATTTTTGTTGTCTAATATACTAGTTTTTTTCTTCTGTAATATCTCTCAATATTCCTCTCTCTCTCTCTCTCACACACACACACACACACACACACACACACACACACCCTGCCCTTCCATATACATAAACACACAGTGCTCCCCATATACATACACAAACAGTGCACCCCACATACATAAACACACACAAACACACAGCACCCCATATATATACATAGGGCATCCGATTTAAAAACATACACCAGGGTTGCTGACTCTCCCGGAATATTCGGGAGACTTCAGAAATTTGGGCAGTTCTCCCGGTATCCCAGGAGACCCGGCAAAGCTCCCAAAAGCCCAGACAGCTATTAATATTTATTGTAATCCCTAATGTTACTAGCAATGGGTGGGGCTTGATTATGTCACCAAGCCCCGTCCATCCCATGAAATACTAGAGATTATATAAAGGATTGACAGGGGCGGGGCTTAATGATGTAATTTGTATAACTTACGTCATTAAGCCCCGCCCCTTGCAGCAATCTATGGCTTCCCTCTGGGTTCTCCCGGAAATAAGCTTTCAAAAGTTGTCAACCCTGACATAAACACAGTGCACTCCAGATAAAAAGATACATACATATACATACACACACATACAGTGCACTCCAGATAGATGTACACACACGCACACACATACAGAGTACACTCCATATGCACACACACATACTCTTGTACAGGGTTTTCGACTCTCCCAGTATGTCCGGGAGACTCCAGAAATTCAGGCAGTTCTCCCGGTATCCCTGGAGAGCCACCAAATCTCCTGCAAGGGTCTTAAGGACTGTGGTTTCATAGAAACCTCGGCCTCAAGTCCTGTCCTCTTGCCCGGCAACCCTAGTATATTAGTGTTGCTAGGGACATGGAGGAACTTAATGACGCAATTTGCGCCATCAAGCCCCGCCACTATCCCCATTAAAGCTTAAAATGAATAATTAATTATCAAGGGGACGGAGCTTAATGACACGATTTGCATAAATTGCGTAATTAAGTCCCACCACCTCCATGCATCTATGGCTTCCCTCCGGGATCTCTCGGAGGTAAGCTGCTAAAAGTCGGCAACCCTGCTCTTGTACCTGTTTACATTGAAGAGCCAGCAGTCAGTAGTCAGTAGCCCTGCAGAGACAGGAAAGAGTTCAGCTTACAATTGCCATGAGGTGTTTCCAGACATTGGGGTAGATCCAGAACTCCGCATGCAATCCGTTTACTAGCGTAGCATATTTTCACGTGCGTACCTTCTAAGCACTCCCCTAGTCACACCCCTTGAATGTACGTATTTTGACTGATTTCCGCTTTTCAAACCCTACCTTAACTTTTGGCCGCGTAACCGCTTTCGTATGTATAGGCGCTAAGTACGCCCATACTGTACAATTTAAATGGAAACCCCGGCCTACATTGCGTAAATTAGGAGTACTTTTGGCTCACGTAAGATTGTCATGCCGCCACGTACGAATTTACGCAACTAATAAGTGAATGGCCCATACGCTCAGAGTTACGTTACGTTACCTAGCGTATCATCTGTCGTGCGCATGCGCAGTACATACAAAATCACGATTTTACGTGTCCGCCAGGCGTAAATTTGCACGGAAGCGTAGTTCTGGATCTGCCCCATTGCCACAAAGAAACAGGTATCCCACTCAACAACAGGCAGTCTTGCGATTAGCTGTTGCTCTGTCTCTGCCTGTTGCTCTGTAGCAACAACTCGTACCACCCTCTGGCAACTGTAAGCTGATCCCTCCTTTCCTGTCTCCTGGCTGCCGATCATTGAGCAGCTGCTGTGCCTCACTCAATGGCCCAATTCTGATCCTGTACTGCGACGGAAGGCCTGTCAGGTGAAGTGGGTATACTGAGAGGTTTCCACAGGCACTGGGCCAATGAATCAGCTGCTGCTTATCTGCTGATTTGCTGTCATAAAATAAAAAAGAAAATGACATTTGTTGATGGGGCTGCCTCATTAAGGTAACGGCCTACCAGGAAACTTCCTGGTAAGACCTATTACCAATCCTTTGGACACAATTAATTCCTGTAAACACATACAGGGCCACCATCAGGGGGGACAGGCAGGACTATTGTCCTGGGCCCTGATGCTTATGGGGCTGCAGATACCATGGCTCTCCTCCGTCAGGTATCGGTAGTTACTGCCTCCGATACTTGCTGCTTAGAGCTTTACACTAGTGGGCCAATATGCAGGAAAATCCTCCCTGCGCATCGGCCCGCTGGTAATGTAGTTCCGCGGCACACGCCTCCTATGTGTCGTCACGGATGACATTGTGTAAGGGTGGGGCGACGAGGATGTGCCTCGGGCCCCAAAATATCTGACGACGGCCCTGAACATATAACTGGTATGCTTGTTACACCAGCCACCCTGTGGCTCTGCAGGTGTTCTTAAACTACAACTCCCAACATGCTTCGTCGGGTATCAGCTATGCCTATGCAATGAAAGGGGTATAGCTACTGCTGCAATAGCTTATTTTTGACACTGATACAGATGACAGCTTATTCGCGATTGTGTCAGTGCTAAAATAGTACAAATAAGGAAGATTCCTATTGGGAATAGCCCTATTTTAACTAGGTACCCATTCCCAGTAGCGAATTAGACTGCGGCACATGGAGGGTGAAGGTTAGGCTGATTGAAGGTGAACGGTTAGGCTTTGGGACATGGAAGGTTAAGGTTAGGCTGACAGAAGGGAAAGGATAGGGTTAGGCTTCGGACATGGAAGGTTAAGGTTAGGCTGACAGAAGGGGAAGGTCAAGGTTAGGCTTCGGACATGGAGGGTTATGGTTAGTCTGAAAGAAGGGGAAGGGTAGAGTTAGGCTCTGGGACATGGAAGGTTAAGGTTAGGCTAACAGAAGGGGAAGGTTAGGGTTAGGCTTCGGACATGGAGGGTTATGGTTAGGCTGACAGAAGGGGAAGGTTAGGGTTAGGCTTCGGACATGGAAGGTTAAGGTTAGGCTGACAGAAGGGGAAGGTTAGGGTTAGGTTTTGGACATGGAGAGTTATGGTTAGTCTGAAAGAAGGGGAAGGTTAAGGTTAGGCTTTGGGACATGGAACTTAAGGTTAGGATGATAGAAGGTTAGGGTAAGGGTTAGAGGAAAATACTACCTGTCACCATTGGAGAATCAGATCTTGATTACTCCAGATGTCCACGCTGTCTTGACCGCAGCAGATGAAAAATAGCTGCTGTTGCTGCTGCATGCATTGAATAAATATGATATGTTGTAAATCAGCTGTCATAGTGGAGAACCACATCAACAATTAAAGCAACCTGGAACTTGTAGTTTCTCAACACCTGGAATGCCACAGGTTGACCAGGCCTGGTGTAGTCGAAGCACTGGCAATCTCTGGCACTTCAGGCGTTGTGAATTGAAAAATCCCAGCATGCTATGGCAGCTATCAGCTATATCTGTGTTCTAAGAGAGTGCTGGTACTTGTAGTTCCCAAAGTCTGGAAAGCCACGTGCTGTCTATATTTGACGTGGTTTAAGCATTAATAATAATGACAATCTAGACATCTTATAACATCCGACAGTCATTCTGCAGGAATCCAAACTTGAGCTGTTGCAACTAATGCCGTCATAGATTTAATTGGAAAAAGGCAATTCAGTGCCTGCCAGAGAGAGCTGACTCAGGTAAACTTTTCATTGGACAGAACATTGGCTCAATGGTTAGCATTGCTGTCTGATACAGCTGGGGTAAGCTCATTACCTTGAATGGGTTGAGCTCCTGTGTGTAGATGTTCAGCCATTGGTTGCTCAGTGTGTGCTGGTGTCTTAGGGAATTTAGACTGTAAATTGGCAATAAATGGACCATAAATTATGTAAAAGTAAAATGGAAATAATGGACCGGATTCACAGATACGATTTTGCTTGTTTTTGCGTGCGTATTTTTAGGATCGGATTAACTGCGCATGCGTGCTAACTTTTTACAGGCAAGTTACGTAGGATTTAGACACGGAAGTCCATTAGGCACGGATTACAGAATTGCACTTAGTGACATATGTACTTGTCTTCCATACTTGCGAATTTACGTGAAATTAGGCGGGGGGGGGGCATTTAAATGACCTTTTGAGGGAGCGGTTAGTAATGTCTGCACATACGTAAGGAACTTAGGCACGTAACTACACACGTAGAGTTGAGGTTGCCCTATGGACGAGTAGGTCACCGAAAATCTGTCCGACCGAGGGGAGTGTCATGGGTGTTTCTTTTACACATACGTACGTATGTGCGTATATTTGCGTACTTTATATATACGCATCTGTGAATCCGGTCCAATATCTCCCCATAGATGCTGACATTGTCAGGCTCATGCCAAACAGACAATATGTTCCAGTGCAGAAATCGTGCTTCCTCCCAGCATCACTGACAAATCTCTGCCTCTTGCTTGCTTTCCTAGAAATCTATTTGGATTGGAACACACACTCTCTCATTTTCTGTTATGTGATTACATGATTCACTACAGCTACATACAGACGTTTTCATCTTGGAATTCTGATGAACCCTTGTGATAGTCAGGCTTTCACAAAATGATGGAGTGTTATGGAATAGAGACAAAGGTCTTTCCATCCTGGTTATCATAGGGTACATTTCAATACCCCAGTGCTGCTACTGTACTGCAGGTATATCCCTTAGCTAGTTCCATTCATTAAGGATATGTAAATACATGGAAGTGGAAGATAAAGAAGTTTTCATGTTAGTATCCTGTGTATTAAGTACATTTTTTTAATTAATTCTCAACATGGGTTTGTATTTGTGATACGTTAAAGGGAATGACAAGGCAGTTGTATGCACAGCTTAAATTGATTTATGGAGGTCAATAAAAATATGCTGAATTCACATACACAAAGCCCAACTCATTGACTCTGCAGCCCTTATGACAAATTGAGCTTAAACTCAAAGTGTCACATGCACATCTATTTATCTGTAAGTGCTGTTCCCACATATGTCTGTGGTAAGGTATCCGTCCTGGTCATGATATGAGGGAAGGATACCGGTATGTCTATTTTTATTACTTTGCTTTCTCCAGGTCAATTTAATAAGATACAGGGCAATTTATTTACGCTTCATTCTTTCCAGTATATTTTTATTTCAGCAATACTTTTGTAACTGTTCAAAACCATTATAATATTTCTTATGGTATATATACTTAATGCATTTATATTGTTAGGATGTGCGACCTCAGTGACCTGACTTGTATTAGATTAAAAAATACATTGTTTCTAATGAAATATGACATAATTGTGGTCCATCGCTCTCTTTCTGGGTATTCAATCTATTGGTGCTCCCATCTATATTTCAGGTAATATGGATGTTATCCAATCCTACTTCCACAAATGGGCAGAATCATAAATCATCTAATCAGTTGTCTCAAATAGTTCCCTAGCTGGGCATACACTAGAGCGATTATCGAAAATCGCATGAATTCGCCGATAGTCTTTCAGATTTTTTCGCAAGAGTCCCTCATGGTATCGGCACCATACACTACATGTTTCATTTGATAATTGTATGAAAGTTTTAAAAAAACACAGATTTTTGCTCTATTTTTCTCTGGCTTAAAAAATCGCTTTTGCCCATACACAGTACAATAAAAAAAATGTGTCTCACGATTTTCTGTTAAAATTTACATAAAGGGCTGTCCTTAGCATGTGGATTCTGCTGCCGTAGATGGTAGGAAGTAGTCATAACTTCCTGGTGTAGCTCCTTGTTCTTTGAAACCTTGATGGATCACAATACGAAAGGTTCCCCCTTTCTATGGTTATTTTAACCCAGCATAAACAGAGATATATAATCAGGTATTAAAGCATCCACAGTGCATGAAATCATTTGTGTGTCATTTGCATAAGCAACCTCTGAAAGGACTAAATGTCGACATAAATTTATCGGTGAAGATTTGACAATTATCGCTAAATACCCATGCACTATGCGATTTTACCAAAAATCTGGAGCTTTGGGGCAATTTAAATCAAACATGTCAAAAGGTCAAATAATCGTTCAAGAGCCCTTCTTAGACATTTATTGGATGCTCGGCAAACAAATCGGAACCATACACTTGAGTGATAATTCAGGTGCTGACGCGATAATTGAAGGATCGGGCCGATAATCGCTCTAGTGTATGGCCAGTTTAAGGGATAAAAGTAGTTACTACAGCTTCATCCATGTTGAGGTATGCAGGCAGCATGTCAAAGCTCCACTCGCTTTTGCTTACCTGTCTTGGGGAATGACATTTCAGAATTAAAATACTCATAGACAGCATATTATACTTACCTATTCCTACAGTGCTTCTGGTCTTAATGATAATCCTAGTTCTCTGCCCCCCAGTTTTGTCCCCTCCCAGTGGACACTGGAGCAAGAAGCTTGTAATCTATCTGCAGTACAGATCACCAGAGGAGAAGAGTCTTCTGAACAGAGTCTGGTAACTCATGTTAGATTCCATTACCACGTCAGCAGAAGGGAAGTGATCCTGACAACATGTACCACTGGAGATCTAACTGGTATGAATTAATTGATAATATTTATAAATGAACGCAAGTGGGTGACTAGTGCGCTCCCATGACACGCCCCTCTCACTTACGGAATTTAGCAGACTTCTGCGACCATAGCTCTACCTTAACTTCTCCGTGCGTATCGTTGTGCGGGCTTAGCGCTCGGACGTATGGAACTGCAACCAATCAGATTCTAGCTGACATTCTCTAGTATGTAATAGTTATATGAGATCTAGAATCTGATTGGTTGCTATAGGCAACATCTGCACTTTTCTAAACCTGCAGCTTAGTAAATCTGGCCCTAGGCCTTATCTGTGTGAAGTTTGTGGGTGTGCTTTTGTTTCTTCCCACACTCCAAAAACCGTTTTGGTAGGTTAATTGGCTACTAAATAATTTATCCGTAATGTTGAGTGTATGTGTTAGGGACCTAAGCATATAGCTCAAATGGGTCAGTGACTGATGTGAAATAGTCTGAAAAGCACTACTTAATCTTATAGCGCTATATAAATATTAATAAATAAATGGCTTTAAAAGGACCTCATCAGAAATTGCTTATTAATTACAAGTAAGTCATATTACAGTCTTTTACATTAGTATTGCCTTCCTGAGATGCTAATGGGGACAATTCTCTGCTTGTTGACTTCACAGCTCTTGCTGTCACCTCACATAATGTTTTTTTTGTCACTATAGCTTTGCTGTATACCAGGAAGAAGAAACAGCAGTCGCTAACACAGGATATTAAAAGGGGAATTTACAAATGTTTGTATTCAATAAAGTCCCGGCCAATTCCTTAGTAGCAAAAAATTTTAAACTACAAAAGTGTAACATCATGTTTATTAGTTAAAGTTATAGGGACATAGAAGGAATTACTACATTTAGATGAGTGAAATCTCATTTCTAGATATCCTTTTGGAATAACAAGGTGTATGTGTCAGTCATGATGTGTTTTGTAAGCTCCATTCTTTTTAAACAAGCAGTTTAAAAGTAATTTATTTAAAGGGACAGGCTGACTAATGACTGCCTAGCGGTCAATCCACTTTGTGCATTTCAACACAGAAAGTTAATGTTGTTAGCTCATCTCTTGTTCACAAAATGAATTACTCTCCTTTTACACTCTTCTTCCCAATGGTTCCTGGCAGTGTCATTTGCTGCAGCTTCTGATTTCTCTGTGCTCATAATCCAGCAGTGACTTGGCTCTGACTGGCAGTGTTTTACGTTACTTTGTCAAAATGTATGCAAATCATGCCATTAAGCCCCTCCCCTGTCAATCACTCCTGTAATCCCTAGTGTTCCAGGGGATGACATCATCAAGTCCCGCCCATTCCTAGTAACTGTAGGAATTACAATGAGATTGACAGGGTGTCGGGATACGCTGGAGATTTGCTGGCTCTCCGGGATATGTAATTCTGAACCACCAAATGTATTATGTCACGTGTTCTAGCACAAGTATTTGCTTAATTATTAGAAATCAGACATGCTGAGGAGATATTTAATGGGGTGAGAGATTTTGCAGAGGAAATGTGCAGAAAAATTACTTCACTGAAAGGGTAGTTGATAAGTGGAGTAGCCTCCCAACCAAGGTAGTAGAAGCTAACATAGTAGAATAATTCAAACATGCTTTGGATAAATATAAGGAATACATAAAAGGATATCCTAAATCTTACACTAAATTGAGGGTCAAAAAGGCTCTAGGTATAGTTTAAAGAAACAACCGGGATGACCATATGGGCCTATTATCTGCCGTCAAATACAGGATTGTGAAGATTTCAGTCCTGACATATATCTCCTGACTGTAATATAGTCGGCATGTGTTCTGATGATGTAGTGAGTGTTTACTTGCATCCTATTTTAGTTATCCCAGGTGTATTGTGCTTGTAGTTACTGTCTGCTGTTCTGTAGCAAATTATACACATCACCTCCACTTGTTGAAATTGTCAGGTTTTCTACATGATGTCACCTATTAACATTTAAATATTGTTATGATAAATGATGAACAGTGAACCTGTTTTTCTACCACTTGTCTTTAATCCATACTCATTTTGTCTATTGAAGTACACTACTCTTTAGCGGTGTATGTCACATTGCAGCTCCAAACAGATACTTCAGAGAATGATTTCACCAGACTGTCTCTGGACAAGAAAGAATGTACACTCCAGTCTTTTAATATACATTATTTAATACAAAATAATTTAGCAAGTAGTCTGCCATCTATGGCCGTAAAGGTGGAAATAGGGAAAAGGTGGCCCCGGGTTCAAGTCTAAAGTTCGGCATCATTAAATTATTTAAATAAATCTTGGTTACCAGTTTAGTGTTAGGTGGTGCCAGTTCTCACTTCTACCCTGGCACTGAAAAGCGTTAACAGTACTCAGTTGTGACCAACTATTACAACTGGATGTGGTTATATCAATACTTTAATGTTAATTATGAAGAACAGGTACAGTTCATATACCAGTCATAACATTAAAACCACTTGCCTAATATTGTGTAGGTCTTCCCTTGTGCAAAAACAAAACAGCTGTGACCCATGGAGGTATGGATTCCTGTGGTCTCTGGAACCAAGACCTTAGCAGAAGATTGTTTGAGTCCTATAAGATGCAAGGTGCGGCTTCTGTGGCCAGGGCCATCTTTTCCACTGTGCACAATGGGCAGGTGCCCATGGCCCCACAAGTCTAGGGGCCCTTGAGCACTGCTGCCTGGCCCCAGCAGTCAAAGCATTTTCAGACTCTCTGTCCTGCATTTCCGCTGGGGAGCTTGGGTAATCCCCAACTTCCTAGGGGCTACCAGTAAAATCTACAGGCAAATGCTCTGCTCCTTATTGAATGGATCAGAGCTTCCACTTAGATCCTCAGCACCATGCACCATGTGTATGCAGTCACACAGACATATAGCGCCAAGCACTCCTGACACAACACGCGGCTGCACTGCTTTAGTAATAAGCCGGCACTCGACACAGACATACTGTAGTGCTTGGCAATATATGTCTGTGTCACTGTGTGACTGCTTAACCATCACGATGATGCTGGTGTGACCCTAGATCAGGTCAGTATCATCACTGCAGAGAGAGCATGCCATGAAGGAAAGAAGAAGGCTGACTGGAAATACACAAGGAGGAGGCGGAACACTGGCTGGACATAAAAGGAGAGGATAGAAGGGCTGGCTGGACACATACAAAGAGGAGGAGTTTGGATGGCTGTAGAGACACACAAGCAGGGGCAGCATTGTGAAGGAGGGCACAGTGTGATGATTAAGGGAAATCATTGTGATAATGAAAGGGCAGCAGTGTGATGAATTATCATTTATATGTTGAAATGTATGTCTTTTTTAAAGCTTATAATGTTCAAAACTGGTTACATTTTTAGTCCTGTAAATTTATTTAGGGTTCCCTGCGCATTGCTTTGCTGTTAAGACAGCCATGTCCGTGGCTCACACCTTTTTCTCCAGAACATCCTACAGAACCTGATTGATTTGAGATCCAGGGAATATGGAGGACCTGGAACAGGCCCTCCAACATGACCCTTTCCATTTAGGTACACAATACTCCGCTCCTGAGCTTGCAACTGTCACTCGCCTGGATTTAATAAATTAACTCAGGGGTTCTCAACCCTGTCCTCAAGTACCACTAATGGTCCACGTTTTTAAAATCTCCTTGCTGGAACTGTGCTCATAACTGACAGTTACAATTTAAAAGCTCCACAGGATTTGAAGGGAGACCTAAAAAACATGGACCGCTAGTGGTACTTGAGGACGGGGTTGAGAACCCCTGAATTAACTGATACTTTAAAAACATAGTTCTCTTCAGCAATGGTGATTACCATAGTAACTGACAGTTGGAAGCTCAGGACCAGAGCATTTTGTACCTAATGGAATAGGTCATGTTGGAGGGTCTGCTGGAACCAGGGAGCCAGAACACATGAGAGGACTCGAGGATGCAATATCAGCAGGCATGGAAACCTGTTGTTTTGACAGGACAGGAAAG
>WWET01003039.1:42076-60857 GCA_011038615.1 Limnodynastes dumerilii
ATAGATAGATAGATAGATAGATAGATAGATAGATAGATAGATAGATAGATAGATAGATAGATAGATAGATAGATAGATAGATAGATAGATAGAAATCTAAAGATGAAATATTTATCCTTTGAACCTTGCAGTATAAGCAATGCTCCCAGGAATCTGGGACAGGCGCCCTCTAGTGTCTGTAAGAAGTCAGATGGTCGTGTTACAAGGACTGGTTTCTAACTTTTCTTCAATACTAAATATAGGCCTATGTAAGGAGTGAATGGAGCTGGGTGCAGGACATGTTTCAGACCTCTATGTAATAAGATGTCCAATGACCATCCCCTGATCTCTGATAACTCTACTCGTATATGAGAGAATATAAATTATTTCTTAGCATCTGTCTTGGTAAATAATGGATGTGAAGCTGAGTTTGCACGGCTGGTAATTCTGGAGTGTGCTGGCTGTGGTGCGTAATATTTGATTTAGTACTGAATAAACAAATGGAACCATTGATTTTATACTGAAAGCGTTCCGTCTGTAGTAATTGATTATCCTAATTTAAGCAGCACTAGCTGGGCAAACAATGTGAAATGCAGGCCCTTTGTAAGTGGCCACCTTGGTGCTTATACAGTACAACATTGAGATGAGCTATATAAAGGCAGTCCTAAGTACCATCAGGGGCCAGATTTACTAAGCTGCAGCTTTGCAAAAAGTGGAGCTGTTGCCCATAGCAACCAATCAGATTCTAGTCCTCACTTTCCTATTACATACTTGAGAATGTCAGCTAGAATCTGATTGGTTGCTATGGGCGACATCTCCACTTTTCTAAAACCCGCAGCTTAGTAAATCTCCTGAGGCAGGAACTGATTTCACAGGTGGGTTTTCCCTCTCAGTCACTTTACAGTTTAGGCGTTCCCTCTCTCTGTGTAGCCATTAAAACTTTGGTATTTACACTGCATCTAATTCTATTATGTGCTTTAGCATTATAATCAGTCATCAGTTATCAGCCAACCCTCAATGCCCCGCAGCCTAACCCTAACTCTCCATGCCTCACAGCCAATCCTAACTCTCCATGCCCCACAACCTAACCCTAACCTTCCCCTTAAGTCCTAACCCTAACCTTATAACCTCTGAAGCCTAACCCTAATCTTATACCTGCTGTAACCACCGCAGTCTGTAACTGTTGGGAACGGGGAAATAGATTCCTGTTTCCAATAGTACATTTCCTATTTGCAGAGGTTTACGATCAATGATAATGCAGCCAATCAGCTGCCGGCTGTATCATTATCGAAAGAGGGCCAGCCGGAAGGCAACTTTATCCCATTGGACGTCGTTACGTATCGGAATGCACCATTTATCGCGCCATGTTCTTATCCGTAACATCTCCCATACACATGCGCAGTAACAGTCCCAGTGGTTACGCCATTGTTGATATGATAAACGTTTTATATCTGAAATGTAAAGCGAAAGATCAAAGTAAAGGTGGAATATAAGTCATCATTTTTCATGTTAATCTTTTGCCATCGTTGTGACTCATTCGTTTCCAATCTGGTTTGAGCTCTAGAGTCAGGACAATGCAAGTGACAGGCGGATCCCTCCAGAGACAGCCGGGAAACCTCATAAAATTATCATGATTTCAAATTTACATAATATCAAAGGATACAGCATGAAACATCAGTCAGCCTCTCTCTCAAGGGGGGATGGTGGGGGGGTAGACCTGGCGATGTTGCAAAGACTATGGCATCTTAAAGAGACGTCTTTGATTGCAGTGACCCAATGGGAATAGAGAGTTTTAAAGAGAGACAGAAGATATTTAAGGCCACGATAATTAAAGATGGCTCTACAGGTGTCATAGAAAGTGACGGCAGATTAGAGCCACATGGCCCATCCAGTCTGCCCAGTTGTTTATTTAAAACTATACTGACCCTAGACCCTATTTGCCCTCAGTTTAGTTTGATATTTAGGATATCCTTATATTTATCCCAAGCATGTTTACACTGTTCTACTGTGTTACCTCTACCCCCTCAGATGGGAGAATATTCCACTAATCTATCACGCTTTCAGTGATGTCATTATCCGCACATTTCCTCTGAATCTACAACCCTCCAGTTTAAATTCATGTCATCAGTTTTGCTATGTTGAGTTTTTGGAAACATTGGTACATTGAATGGTGGAGAGACAAGAGAACACATGAGAGGGAACGGAGTGGGAAAAGTCAGGGAAACAGATGTAGATCTAGGTGTCATCGGCATAGAGGTTGTACTGGAGGTTACCTTGCAGCATAGTAGATGGCTTGTGTCTACAAGGGGCTTATAAGCCTGTATATGCAGCAAGTGCCATGCAAAATACCCGCAAAATATGTAAACAAAAAAAATAATCTATTTTTGCATCTGATAAGAAACCAACCAAATTGTAAAATAAATGTAATCAAATTCTACAAAACATGTGGACATATAAAGAAAACATAAAAAAACATCAAAACAATAAATTAAATTAAATGAAATAAATTTAAAGTTGTCAGTTTAGGAATTTAAGGTGTTCCTGTATTTTAAAAGTTCAGTTGTGTACAATGTGTTTTAGTCACTTAGCAGTCTGTGTAGTTCTAGCAGCACAATTCAAAGTAAAATATTCAAAAGGACCAACTTTACCAAATTTTTTGAGATTCAAATAGAAGTTAGGAACCTCTGAGTTTCGTGTAGAAACGGGAGGAAAAAGCAATTGGTAACTGCATTGGAGAAATGCGCTATTTGCCTCTATATTGTATGTTTTCCTCATTCCAGTCTCCATAAGGACTGTTTACTGTGGTCAGTGATAGGCAAACCTCTCCCCAGGGGGCCAGCCTATACACGGAGGTAACTGTCCAATTTGTATATTAAGAATGGCTGTGAGCTGCATCAATTAAAGAACAGGAACCACTTGTATAAACCTCAGAGCGGACAAATCTCCCACTGCTTACGCGTTTCATCCTCTACTTTTTTCAAAGCAAATGTAAAAAAAAAAAAATTGTGCCATCTGCATTTAGGGCCTGATTCTGGCCGAAATGACCTACTGCGCATGCGTAGATTAGCTGGGGAGGGAGGAGAAGAGGCGGTGAGGTGCAAGGAGAAATAAGGCAGCCCTATGGCACTCGTCAGTGCCATAAGATACATAAAAATGGGGGATGGGTTGGGGGCTGGAAATCTTGGGTGGGCATCCGTTTAGTCAACCACTACCCCTTTCCATACAGAGAAGGTGACAAGAACGGAATGACCATCCATTAGCCGGACAGTTAGATTTTTTAAATATACAGAATCTCGACTTAGAGCTTTTCTCCTGTTGATAAATTCCCCCCATGGACTTAGTGACCAGTTTATGTCTGAAAATGATGGATGGCTTTTATTTTAAGCCGGTAATTAGAAAACGCTTGATAATTTCTCGCAGTGTTTCCTTGCCTGGTTTCATTTCCTGTAAGGATTTGTAGCCGGAGAAGAAGAATCCGAGGTGTCACTGTTCCACGTAATGGGGATTCACAGGTGTACATTGGTCTGATCACCTGAGGATCATTGCTAGATAGGAAAAGACCTGTTTCATTTATCATTATTACAGCTGTACCGGGATGCACTATCTATGGTTTTCTTTTCCTTATCTTGATAGATACAATTGTATTGCCAACAAAACTGACATTTTTCTAAAAATAGTTATACTGAAAAGAATCTTAAGATGCTTTTACCTGTATGCCATGTGCTCAATGTCCAAGTAATGTCTGTGCTTGTACATCTCCTGTACAGTACTGCAGACCCTTTGCTGGCACTCACCTTCAACAGCTCAACTCTACCTTCACCCACACTTCAAAAGGTGATGGTTTTGGATGTGGGTCACGGCTTTTTCACCACTTTTAGAAAAAGGCCAAATCTCTCCCAGCCAGGTCGGAACTCGCAGAGGCAAAGCAAGCAGAAGACACTGCTGTGAATGGTGAGTAGGAATTTAACCCTAACCTTACCTTAACCCTCTCCTTCCATTACCCTAACCCTCCCTTGCCTAACGCAAGGCTTCCCTAAGACTCCCTTCCCTGCAGCCTGACCCTAAGACTCCCTTCCCTGCAGCCTGACCCTAAGACTCCCTTCCCTGCAGCCTGACCCTAAGACTACCTTCCCCGCAGCCTGACCTTAAGACTCCCCTCCCAGCAGCCTGACCCTAAGACTACCCTCCCCGCAGCCTAACCCTAAGACTCCCTTCCCCGCAGCCTGACCCTAACACTCCCCTCCCCACAGCCTAACTCTAAGACTCCCTTCCCTGCAGCCTGACCCTAACACTCCCCTCCCTACAGCCTAACTCTAAGACTCCCTTTCCTGCAGCCTGACCCTAAGACTCCCCGCCCTGCAGCCTGACCCTAAGACTACCCTCCCCACAGCCTGACCCTAAGACTTCTTTCCCTGCAGCCTAACCCTAAGACTCCCTTCCTTGCAGCCTAATCCTAACCCGTCCTCCCCACAAGCCTGAGTGCGGCAGGTGAGACAGGTCTGCGCAGCATCTCCGAATGAACGAATGGGTAAATATGGCGAGCAGCATACTTACCCATTCATAAAAAAAAATAAAATAAAAAAAATAGCGCTATTTTCAAAATAGAGACAGTCAAAAATGAGCTTAGACTCTCCCTCCGCTTGCAAGGAGGGGTAAAAATACAGAAACAAAGGTGGAGGATTCCCCAGCACACTGCTATTAACCAGTATCTAAACTGTCATTCTATCTATAACATAAAATGCAGAAATATACGCACACATTTATACGTTTATGATAAGCCGCCAGTCACTTTCAAGGCCTTTCTGCTGGTCCTAATGCATCATTATTATTAGCAACTAAAACTGACGAGCGCTTGTGTTGATCTTTCTTATTAGTAAACCCTAACGCTCCATTGCAGGGATGTTTTTGAGACGTGACACTGTTATGTTGTTGGCGGAGTCCTTGATTCCCCCTTCGACTTGTTTGTCCTTTTGTTCCGAGCCTTCTCTGAGTCTCTTCTCAGTCTACGTGCCAAAGTTTTGAGTCCGGCACAGCCAATGATACATGGGGGAGAAAGGGACCCCTCGCTGCTAGTGCCTTGCTTACATCTGGTTGACCTTTTCCAACCCCCTGTGGTTGGTGATTGAATAGAGCCTCTGTATTAATTACACGAACTTACCGCTGTGAAAGGCCTGCGATGGGAACCTCGGATGTGTCCTCTAATGAACTCATGTAGATGACGTCTCAAATAGAAAAGAAAATTGGTTTTGAAATGATCAACGGCAAAAAAATTCGCAACCCCGTTTTTTTTTGGGGGGGGGGGGGGCAAGGATAATTATAACGTTTCAAATGTCCTATTTTCTCTCTCACTCCCCTCTTGTGTGATTCTTATTCATGGATGAAATGCTGTTCTCAGGTTTTCATTTGCTTGAAGACAAATCTCTTTCGAGGTTCCAGAACAAAAGCCCGGATCTAGAATTGCGTAGTCCGGCCATATCTTTTTTATAAAGAGTAAGAAGTCAGCGAATCTCTTGTGTACAGTCTGCCCAATAACACTGACATTATTTATTCTCTGACAATGGACTGTATTCAAACTGAAGAATGATTTAGGTTCTTAATTATACGCAAAAAGTTGCATGGCGACTCCCTGACACGCCTCTGGTTTTCAGCTTCTTAGCCGATTTACGAATGCCTTTTGTTTAGTTCCGTAGATGTATTCATCAGTGGAAGAATTAAGAAGGCAGTGGGCTAACCGCTCCCAGAATTCTCCATTTCAATTCTTCCCTCCACCCAATCTTCTTATCTTTGTTTTTAATTTTTCCCGACACGTCTCTTCATTCTTAAGTCCCTACGAACCTAGAAGAACTAGGGGGCTTTATTCTTATCCAAGAGTGAGTTAGATGCGGACAGAACGGCACCTAAATCACTGGTGCACCTCCCGTTTTTAGGTACCGTATAGCACTTAAGAGTGTCATAGGGCTACCTTATCTTACCATGCATAGTTTTCCTTCTTAAGAAGGAAACTACGCACAGACAATGCCTCTCCCTGTCCCCCCCCCACACACCTTCCCCAGCTAATCTAAACCCCCCTCCGACTTCTACCTAAACACTCCCTGAGGCGGCGTTATGCTGCCTCTCTCTAACTAAACTACCTAACTGGTAAGGAAATTGCGTAAATGACCTACTATACATGTGTATTAGGTCATTTCGGTAATCCACACACCTAAGAAGCAGAAGCTTCTTAGGTGTAAATACGGCCCTAGGTTGTAATTGTGATTCATAGCCGTACTGTTCTTAAGGTCATGTAGATTGCATACATAAAGTTACTACACTTATGTACAGTTGTATCCCTTCTTAAATTTACACACCTAAAAAGACACGTAACAATCAATCCATAATGATGCCAACATTTTTATTGAGAAATAGTTTTCCTGGCAGTGCTAGACACACCGATGGGTGGATCTATTCACAGGACACACCCCTTTGGTGGTAGAAGACACACCCCTTTGGTGGTAGAAGACATACATACCCATTTGGTAGTACAGGACACACCCCTTTGATGGTACAGGACATGCCCCTTTTGTGCAGAACCTTGATAGTGCTATCACAATCTCCCTGATATTCATTTGCAAATTCTATTGTAGTCACAATTATCTTCTTGCTCCTTCAGCACATCAAGTCTTCATACCCTCCACACTCCTGACATTCTCACTCATTCACCCCCTCAACCACTCAACACCTTCTCTCTTTCCAACCCGGATGCACGGTGTTAAAAATCTCCCAGATATGAGTGATATTTCATCACTTGCTCTTCATGCTGCGATTCATCCAATCAGCTGACACCTCGTTGAGGGTCACCGAGAAACCCGCAGACTGTTACCAATTGGCTCCTGTACGGTGAACTGGGACACATTTTGTCATGTTGCTGCTCTAGCTGAGTGCAATCAAGCAGGTCTGTGATATCAGTTGCAGAGGGAGAGAGAGACAGAGAGAGGGGGAGAATAAGATCTACAACGCTGGGTTCCTTCACAAATGATTTCCACGGGCTCTTAGACTGAAATTCTCATTATATTAAAATATTAATTAGAAAATATTTGCAATATAGTCTTAGTGTAAATATCATTCGGTTTCTGTATTGCAACAAATATGCACCTTGGGGCAGATCCAGACCCACGCATGCATTACGTGTGTGCGAGGATCTGTAAGTACGTTCGCATAGCGGTGAGGACACTCCCTGCTCTTGGTAGGAAATCTGGACACTTATGTGCCCAGATTCCTACGTTAATTATTACGACTAGGTCTGCGACTTTATGGTCGTTGTCGTATCTTGGCTTCCCCCGTCCCGACACCTAATTCACATGACTATCTTTGCCTCTATGGCGGAGATACGACGATCGTAAATTAGGACTCTGCCCCTACAGAGTACAGGCTGGCGTACATAACTTTGTTACGTACACATTTCGGCTTGTACGCATAAGAAATATGTGTGAATGCACACAAGTTAGATGACGGGAATTATACACACGGTGGGCCTGATTCACACTTAAGAACGCGATAGGCTCCTAAATATACACACAACTAATAGCAATGAAACCCCCTCGGCCGCCCCCGGTTTTCAGGTTCTTATGTGACGTACGAGTGCTATAGAGCTCCTTAACTGTAGGTTTGCATTTGAATGCGTAGGGCGTCTACTTAAGAACTTACCTGCATAACCGCACCTTCATTTGGTCAATTAAATGCCTCTCTCCACCCAAATCTGTGTATCTGCCTAGGTACTTATTCACAGAACGCCCCCTTTTGCGTATGTTACTACGAACCTAGAGACTTTAGGTGCGTAATGTATAAGGACGCAGGGCCTGATTCAGAGATCCGATATTAACGATAGTTAGGTGCGTATTTTTAGGGTCAGATCGATTTTGCATCAAATGCGCATGCGTAGTAGTAGTGCAACGCCATGTACGTTGAGGTTAGGGTCGGAAATACCTTAAGGTCGGACTTGTAAATCGGTCGGGAACAATTGCGATCCTAATTCCAGCGGAAATCTACGAACCAAAGGATTTGCATAGAAATGGGCGGGGGGAGGCATTGAGATGAGGGAAAGTGGGCGCGCTTACAGACTTAGGACCCTAAATATACCGCGATTACAGACATAGGAACGTAAATATACGCAACTATTGCACATAAGGTCGGAAGTGAGTGCGGCCAGATAGGACAAGTCAATGCAGGTCTAACTTTAGGTCCGGCCGTTGTTTGCAAGGGGAGTGACTGTTTATTCAGTGGGATGTAACCTGCTCCGACCTGCCACTTAGATGCGTATATTTGTGATCCCAGCGCCGACGGATCTCTGAATCAGGCCCGTAATTTGCATGCGTAAGTCCAAAGTAAACAGCGTATAAAAGTTACGCATGCGCAGTGCATCCGTTCTTAAATATACGCACCTAAAACTAAGTGTGAATCAGGCCCCGTGTGGGTAATTCCCCTGTCGTACGTGCTTGTGGGTCTACCGCCTTGTGATTGCTTTTCTTCTTCCTCTAGCCTTGTACACACTCTGTAACGTGCATATGAAGCAGATAATCAGCCTAATGACCCAGATGACAGTGAACCCCTCTTGACTTTACCTTGAGCAAAGTGTGAACCCTAAAATGGAAGTTCTGGACATGACTTCATGTGTCCCATGAAATACAATGGACCGGATCCTTAATGAAGAAAGACAGCGGATTGACGTAATCCATGTTGTAAGAAGACTGTGCATTCCACATCGGACTGTGGCCACCAGATGCTGTTGCTCCGTGTGGAATACAAAATACAATATGCGTATGGTGGGAGGGTATACATATGGTAATCGTACATTGAGGGCTTAGCTAAGCACAGGGCTAAGGGTGGAATAATAAAGGTAGGTTGCAGAACATGCAACTCCGTGCAGATGTTAGGATAGTAAATTCCTCAGCCACAGAGGGTAACGCACGGGATAGACTATTATTCTGTATCCGGATCAATGTGAGAGAATGAAAAGTGAAGTATTTCTAAAAGATGTCTTCCTCACCTTCAACTGTGCATAAAATATAGTTATACCCTCATAACAGTAAACGCAGCCTACAAAATAAAGTACAGGTCAATCCATGAGATCATTGTACACCAGAGGTCACTCCATGAGATCATTACTCACCAGAGGTCACTCCATAAGATCATTATACACCAGAGGTCACTCCATGAGATCATTATCCACCAGAGGTCACTCCATGAGATCATTATCCACCAGAGGTCACTCCATAAAATTATTATCCTCCAGAGGTCACTCCATAAGATTATTATCCTCCAGAGGTCATCCATAAGATTATTATCCTCCAGACCATAAGATTATTATTTTCCAGAGGTCACTTCATGAGATCATATCCACCAGAGGTCACTTCATAAGATTATTATCCTCCAGAGGTCACTTCATGAGATGATTATACACCTGTGATCAGTCTATGAGATTATTATCCTCCAGAGGTCCCTCCATGAGATCATTATCCTCCAGAAGTCACTCCATAAGATCATTATCCTCCAGAGGTCACTCCATGAGATCATATCCACCAGAGGTCACTCCATAAGATGATTATCCTACAGAGGTCACTCTATAAGACCATTAACCACCAGAGATCACTCCATGAGATGATTATCCACCAGAGGTCACTCTAAGAGATCATATCCACCAGAGGTCGGTCACTCCATAAGATTATTATCCTCCAGAGGTCACTCCCTGAGATGATTGTACACCAGAGGTCACTCCATAAGATCATTATACACCAGAGGTCACTCCTTAAGAGCATTATACACCAGAGGTCACTCCATAAGATTATTATCCTCCAGAGGTCATCCATAAGATTATTATCCTCCAGACCATAAGATTATTATTCTCCAGAGGTCACTCCATGAGATCATATCCACCAGAGGTCACTCCATAAGATTATTATCCTCCAGAGGTCACTTCATGAGATAATTATACACCCGTGATCAGTGTATGAGATTATTATCCTCCAGAGGTCACTCCATGAGATCATTATCCTCCAGAGGTCACTCCATAAGATCATTATCCTCCAGAGGTCACTCCATGAGATCATCTCCACCAGAGGTCATTCCATGAGATCGTTATCCACCAGAGGTCACTCCATAAGATGATTATCCTACAGAGGTCAGTCTATAAGACCATTAACCACCAGAGGTCACTCCATGAGATCATTATCCACCAGAGGCCACTCTATAAGACCATTAACCACCAGAGATCACTCCATGAGATGATTATCCACCAGAGGTCACTCTAAGAGATCATATCCACCAGAGGTCATTATCCTCCACGAGATGATTGCCTCCCCAGTGATTGTGCTATGACTTGATTACCCACATGTGGCTTATTATCAGGCCTTGGTAACTTCATGAAATCACTATTCATCAGTAATCAATAAATGAACTAATTATGCACCTTTTAAATTCCGTATTGAACCGTGATGCACCACAATTCACTTAATTTTTAACCCTCTCCTTAATGGCACTCTTAAACTCCACACAATTCTCTGTAACGTAGAAAACCCATAAAACCGTAAAGTTAGAATTGAATGTAAAATGAGGAATAAGATGAATCTTCGCACTCCGTAGGTCAATACTGAACGTTAAGGACATTTTCACGGCCGTAACATTAGGAGCTAGGAATGTCGTTGGAACATAGTGGCATTTAGAAACTAGGGATTATCTTGAAATATTGATGTTCTCTATTTATTTAACAAAGAAACCATGACCTATGCTTTGTTTCACATCAGTGTGTCAGTGGTTGAAGGGTTAATTATATCTGCAATGCTATAGACTACTCGGAGATAAATAGATCGCTTAGGCACAGAAAGGGCTCCGGGATTCGTGTCTTTAATCACAGGATGACCGTCTGAGGTTTGAGTCGGACACATTACACTGAGATATGGATGTCACATTAAGATCCTCCATGGTGCTCTTGGAGGAATTAATATTCTCTGTTCATTATTTACCAAGCTCAGTCCTGCTGATGACATCCAGGTCCTGGCTCCTGTCCTCGGTACACTCTGCCAGGGCCGGACCAGCCATCTGGGGCGTTTTATGTTCCTCAAAGAGCTGTTGGGAAACAAATGCCCCTTGTTTTTGCCAAGATTAATTGCTAAAGTCGCTCGAGGAAATAAAAAACCTAAAACACACAGAGATACAGCAAAATATTGCAGAATAACGGCAAGACTCATCATATTATATGTACTGTGGGATAGGAAATAAATGTTTATGTAATAAATAAAATAAAAGAAAGATTTAATCACCACATATTTAAAGAATTAAATTTAATTGCTAAGTTTCACAAATGTTCTGAATGTTTGTTTAGCATATGGATAGAAATATTCCCTCTTTTTAAGATGAATTTCATTTTTTTTTTTTTTCGTTTTATTGTTCTTTTATCAATCTTAACAAATTTTTTTTTTTAAAACAAACAAAAACTAGGAGAAATGTTTATATGACCATTCTTTCATTAGTCATCTATGGCCAGATTCAGACCCCAGTATGTTAGGTTTAAAAATACAAGTCTCTTTCGTAAGCAAGCTTAATGATAACATATGTGCATGAACGTGACAGATCTTAAACACAGCTTTCCAGACACATGGAACTTACAGGAGATCTGTCTGACAGGGTGGCCAATCCCCTCCGCCCACCTGACCTCTGTAAGGCGGACGGGTAAGAACAAACCAGTGTGGGCTTTTTGTAAGACTACCGTGAACTACCAGACTTCTGTGAGGTCTGAATATGGCTCATAGTCTGCAGTAGTTCTCTATGACTTATGGAACCTTAAGTACTATTAGAGTTCCGGACGAGCCCCCAATTTTGTGGGCACACCCCAACAGGAACATAATGCTACAACACACCCACTGTCCAACTGCATAACATTAAAGAAAAAGTTCAATTTTCTAGAAAGATTTTATTTGACTTAAAAAATAAAAAGTTTAAAATATGAAGGACGTATTGTGATTGTCTGTGACATTTACTTAATGGTGTGGACAGATACTAGAAAAAGCAGAGCCGATCCATTCCACCGTGCAGTGCATGCCCACAGAAATCACATGTTCACACCATGGGGCTGAACAAGAGGTGACACAAATTAGTACTAATATTGGCATAAATTACAGCTAAAGGCTGCGTACGATATAAAGGTGCAATCAATGGTACTCCCACATACGTAAAAAAACACCAACTTACTCACATGGCATGCATATAATTGCAAATGCTATTAAATCTGTCTCCCCTGGGCAGAGTTACCTTTGCCTGTCCATTGTTATGAGCATGGTGTGTGTCTGGTGCAAATGTTTTGGTGCAAATTGTGTTTATTTCCATCTGGATTTCCGTCCACTGGCTCTGGATGGGGACACTTGCTTGGTCCCCGTCCTTACTGTACATTGACTATGTCCCTCCCCCTCTTCCCTCTTACTACACACCCCTCAGAACACACATAGCTTGAGTTGCGTTCAGGTCCGAGCGCAATTTCGTTTGCAAAATCCCACCAGGAATCGCCGGGCCAGCTGGCAAACATTCACCTCTGGATCGACCGCATAATCTGTTTCTCAAAGATCTGTTTGCACAAAAATCACAACTCATCCCGATGGGCCGTATTCTGATTTAAGAAGGTCACCTTTCTGGCAGAAGTCGGGTGATTTTTTTGTCAGCATGCGTGAGCGCCAGATATTCCGCAATAGAACTGCTATCATACGAAACTCCGTTCTATACGACAGGTTTTCTGTGCGGAAGGGAAGGTGGATTACGCAAGTTCGCATGCCCAGAGAGGTGGGGATCAGCATGCAGATGAAGGTCATTCGGACAGATGTAGATCAGAGCTCAGGATCAAGTGTAATGTCCCTATTTTAATTCCCCAACAAATTCTGGACGTTATATTGACAGAAAATAACAGACTTATAAATAGTCCTTTTTTTCTGGCGATTGGGTGCACACAGTGTTTCTTTCTCACAATATGTTTGTTGTCTCTCAGTTTCAGCTGAGTTCACATTGACACTGTACATCTGTTTCTTTATCGCTTCTTATCCTGAGATATTATTAAATTAAGATTACAGGTAAACAACATCTATTGTTGATAATATACAAGGACGACTGCCAACTCCTTTGTTTTACCCGTTGTTCCTGAATGGCGTTTCCTGCTTTTGTTGTTAACATTGATACATACGCTGCATTTGATCTCCCACCTGAGAGACATCCGTCTTTCTGTCTAGGTGTCGGGACTCATGCGGCTGCCTGTAGTGTTACATTGTAGACTCTGCTGATCATTCACTATACACAGCGCTGTCACCTCATTTTGCCATCTATCTGATATTTGCAGCTGTGGATAGAGCTCAAACAAGAGACAGGTGGACCCAGATGCAGCTTTCTCAGCCATGAGGTCAGGAAGCCAAATGGTCAGGAAGCTGCATTGTAGCCCTTTAGCAAATCATTAAAACTTTGTTTATTTACCATTAAGCAGCTGCTGGCTTCCTCCATGGAAGCACGTGTACTCCAAAAAAACACGGTTCCGGGTGTCCTTACTAAATCAGAATCAGGATCAGGGATAAGATTAGGTAAATAATTAGGATTAAGGTTGGGATGAATATAAGGATATCCCAAACTTAATTGAGTGTAAAGTAGGTTCAGTATAGTTTTAAATAAACAGCTGGGCAGACTGGATGGGCCGTGTGGTTCTTATCTGCTTTCTACTTTCTATGCTTCTATGTTTAAAAACTTCTTTGTATAAAGAGTCTTTACACTGGAATAATTAGTTCGTTCAGGGTGTGGATAGCCGGCACGATCGTCACTTTTTCAAAAGGGCCATTTCATATCAGTGAATTCAGAATGGTTTCGGAAATCGATTGCTTTTGCCTCGAGGAGGAGAAGCAATAAATGTTCCTGGGACCAAAAGTCAATGCTGCGAATAATAACTATTTTACTACCTAACATTTATTCTTATCCTTACCCTAACCCTCCACTTCCACTACCCTAACCCTAACCCTCTCCTCCCCTTAGCCTAACCCTAAGACTCCCCTCCCCACAGCCTGATCCTAAGACTCCCCTCGCTGCAGCCTAAACCTAAGACTCCCCTCCCTGCAGCCTGTCCCTAACCCTCCCCTTTCATGACCCTAACCCTCCCTTCCCCAGAACGTAACTCGAAAAGTCCCCGGAAAGTGTTACTCACCTCTTTTGTTGGGACTGTGGCGGGAGTTTGGCGGCTTCCAAATTATGAATGGGTAAGTATGTCGATCAGCATACTTACCCATTCTAAAAAAAAAAATGGCTGCCTTTTGGAAACAGCCGAAAATTAGCTTAGAGCTAATATTTCTAAAAGGGCCTTTTCTTGCTGGCAACTCCGATCCTTCATAAGTAGCTGTCCCTCAATCTACAGAATACTCTATTCCATCCTGATTACAGCGCCAAATGCGGTCTTAAGCTGTCAACCCCTGACAACTGTCAGCACATGCGCAGTGTGTCCGGACGCCTAAAACTGCATCGCACACGCGCCAGATCCAAACTCACTCCCCGCCGCCCTTCTAGTCTGTCTAATTCCGCCTCATGGCGGTAACTCAATCAATAAATAAATATCTGCGATTAACACGCTAATCACAGCTGATTGTTTGATTGTTGACACAATACACAAGGGTTAACTCATTTCGTAAGATGAAGAATCAGGGTGGCCTTACATGACTGAGCCTTCCAAATAATGTAAAAATTAAATAAATCTACTGAAATCTATTTCAAGCTTCAGATCACAATGTTCTCATTTATTTGAAGTCTAATTAATAATACATTTGCCGCGTCTGTAGTTACAGTGAAAACATTGATCAGCGGGATTTAGCTAATAATATCTAGTCCAGACCTGGTTGAAGCGGCTGCATTAACCTCAATGACGGCTACCTGCTTCAGGTAAAAGAGCTTATAAAATCAAACAAAATGAGAGGATCTTAGAACAGTGTAAGTTTCACTCACAGGAGATTCTAACAAGAGAAATAGGAGGTGATACCAACATTAACCAATCAGATTATGACTATTATGGATCTAGTTCATGATAGATCATTATGGGCCGTATTCAGAGATCCATTAACTTGAAGGAACGCAATTATACACACGGCTGGAAAAGATATCTTACAGGTCAGAGCGTTGTAAATTACAGATCTGGACAAGCACCCCTTGACATCGGCACCCCCAAATGAGCTAGCCCACTAGAGCACACAACCCTATCATTAAAGCACACCCCCAGCACCCGAAGACGGCCTACCCAGTTCCAAGTGGTAGGTCTGATGCCTGTAATATTACCTTTGGGGATTACTGTATTTCCCCATGTATAAGACGCTCCCCATTTTTGGAGCCTAAATTAAAAAAAAAAATTTCAATGTATTTTTATCTATTATTTTTAGCATTGTTTAATAAAAAATGGGTGCATCTTATACAGGGGAGGTAACACTGAACTTACCTTTTCTGTCCTGGCAGTTTCAGGCTCTCTCCCCTGTAGCTGTGACTCAGACTGTCTCTCTCGCGTCGTGCACTGCACATAGACGTTGTGTACCTACGGACCCCATCAGGATCTTCCCCAATAACTCTAAGGAAGGAGGGAGGAAAAATTCAACTAGAGAATGCCAGCCGCTGTTATCAGACACCTTATATAATCTTATATCCCACCCCGTCCTTTTTATTTACTAACCTATGAACTACTGTCTAACTCCAAACCACCCCCTTCACCCAGGTGCGGAACTGCCATTGCTGAAAGAGGTGACCGCACCACCGAAGCTCCACATCGGGTTACCTGGGAAATCATCAGGGCCAAAGCATATTTTTTGCACCTGGGCCCACAACTCCCTAGTTCCGCCTCTGCGCTTATCCCATAAGAAAACATATAAAAAGTTATTAATCACCGCCTACTTCTGCTGCTTGACCATCAACCTGCAGCCTATGTCTCATCAGGCCTATGAGGCCCTCAGATTTCCATATTACAAAGTACAGAGAGCAATGAATTTATTTTTTGAGTCCAGACACAGTCTAAATATGTTTTATCCAACAATTATGCATGGAAGAACAGTTGCAGTAAATTATTCTTGTACTCTATTGTTATTGCATTAAAATGGATGGATTGGCTATTTCTTGAGAAGAAAAAGGCTTTCACTACTCAATGAGTAAGTCATAAATCACACATGTGTCTTTAAGAAGTCATTTTTCACTGTTATACTGCCCGGGTTTTCTCTTTATTTCTAATATATATCAATACGTCAAACAACGGAGTTTTACTTGCTGTGTTTGGGAATTAATGGTAGCGGCTGCATACCTAAAACCATTAGCGAGATGCGGAGGGAGCCGGAAAGCTAATGTAAAGCAAATTTCTTTTAACCATTATGACACCCCGACAGATAAACTTTTTTCAGAGAAGGGGCTGAGTGGATTTTTAATGGATCTGTCATTCCTAAAAAAAATCTAAAAAAGTAAAAAATAAAGAAATAAAACAATAAAATAAAATAAAATAAAAGATACGTGTTTTGTTGATTCAGGAACCTTTCTTCTTTTAAGCCTCACATAGGATCTGACCCATGGTTGTAGCACAGTGGAATCACACACTCTTTGTTGAAAATGTGTGTATCCTATGCAGAGTTTCGACATTCTGGATGGTTTCTGCTGAAGATTAACACACTTTTGAAACATGTAATCGGATGTGTCCACCTTTCTGGGCTCATTCCCATTGTGTAAATGTGCGGTGTAAAAAAAGAAGGTGTAAGCGCAGCACTAGATGGATGTGGGTTCTTTCCCAGCCGGTTCTGAAAACTGACTGGGAAATTGATTGCTTCTGCCTTGAAGATGCAAAGCAATAGATTTCCGTAGCACCGATAACAGTTCTTCGAAAAGTAAGTAACAAATCTAACCACAACCCCTTCCCTAATCCTTACCCTAACCCACCACTTCTGTGACCCTAACCCTTCCTTCCCCACAGCCTGACCCTAAACCTCCCTTCCCTGTAACCTAACCTTAAGTCTCCCTTCCCTGCAGCCTGACCCCAACCCTCCCTTCCCTGCAGCCTGATCCTAATTCCACCCCTCCCCTTCCAAGGCCCTAATACTCCCTTCCCCCCAGCCTGACTCTAACCAACCCTTACCCGCAGCCTGATCCTAACCCTAACCCTTCCCTACCATGACCCTAATCATAACCCTCCCTTCCCCAAAGACTAAACCTACCCTAAACCTAAAAGTCCCCAGAGAGCTTACCCACCTCTCCAATGGAGTCTGCGGCAGGTTCGTCGGGTCCGGCGGGCGGCACTTCCGAAAATGAATTGGTGAGT
This sequence comes from Limnodynastes dumerilii, assembly GCA_011038615.1. Lineage (NCBI taxonomy): Eukaryota > Metazoa > Chordata > Amphibia > Anura > Limnodynastidae > Limnodynastes > Limnodynastes dumerilii. Next base: position 59,370 of record WWET01003039.1, read on the forward strand.
ATGCCGATCTGTATGCATACTCACCAATTCTGAAAAAAAAAATTAAAATGGCTGCCTATTTGAAATAGAGACAGCTAAAATAGAACTTTGGTCTCTCTCTACTTCTAAGAGACAGCTCTCGTGTCGGGGAAGCCCAATTCTTATTGGAATTTCCATACAATGAACTAGTGATCTCATCAATTGAAAATGCTAGTTTGTTCTAGAAATAATTCTCATAGAGTTCAACTGGTCAAACCCTGAGCAGTAATCTTCCAAAGATTATTGTTAAACATAGGGAGATTAAGTAACCTCCTAGAATGTCCCACAAAGGTCCGGAAACTCTGGATAATTGCCCAGTGTGCTGCCAACTTTAGATTTACCAAATTGTAAGAAATGATCCTGGGTTTGTCCACCCAAATACTAATATTTACTCAGATATTTCATTTTGGACTATGACCATTTTGGTAGCCGTCAACCAGACCGTCCTACCCAGATGCAGACATATGAGAGGTGTAGATTAAGTGCGAACTGAAATATATTTGAGGCACGCTTTCTTTCTTTCTTTGGACGTAGAGTGAGACAACTGTGACAACGCGTTTTGCTCAAGTTGTTCCTCTGAATATCTTGAGGAACACAAAACACTTTGAGAATTTAAGATGAAGCTTCACTTTTCAAAAAAGCTTAGTCCAAACGTGGAGGGAAACAAGGCCATCGAACCCTTGCTCCTTAAAGGACGTCTGTGCTTCCAGAGTTGAGGTTTAAGGGGTCTTTCCAAACTCCAGTTTCATGGAGTCTGAAGCAGTGAGGTAGAGGGGGAATTACCAGAAGTGATTGGAGATTTATAGGATTTAAATCAATGGGAGAAGTCACGTTATGACATACCCCGTGTACCCCCTCACTTTAAGCCCTGGTCTGAAGACATTTCTTCCTTTTTGAAGCTGCCCACTTCTGTCATCATACAGAGTCACCGCACGCAATTCAAACTTTAGTAAACCACAAATTGTTGTCAGATATGACCGTGGTTAATGGACAGTGCCCCATACAGAAATCTTTAGGGACACGGATGTCCCAGTCCAGAGGGGATTGTGCACCAGCTGATGTGACGTTTCACTGCATGACTTTCTACTGCACATGCTCAGAACGAAACAGCGCGCAGTCACGGACGATTCAGATCCGAGCGCAACCCGAGCAGCGGCGGCAGCTGCGTTTTGAGGGGCATGTTGAGGGAGGGAAGGAGGGGAGGGACGTAGCCAATGTAGAGCATGGTTGCCGACTTTTGGAAGCTTCTCTCCGGGAGATCCCGGAGAGAAGCTTGCGCCACATGCGGGGTGCGGGACTTAATGACGCAATTTATGCAAATCGCGTCATTAGGCTCCGCCCCCGGCTCATACAGCCCCGTTTTTACTTAAATTAGGGGTCGGGACGGGGCTTGATGCCGCAAATTGCGTCATCAAGTCCCTTCCTGTGCCTAGCAACACTAGTATACTAGTGTTGCTAGGCAGGGGGGCA
>WWET01003039.1:116508-130280 GCA_011038615.1 Limnodynastes dumerilii
TATTATTATTATTATTATTATTATTATTATTATTATTATTATTATTATTATTATTATTATTATTATTATTATTATTATTATTATTATTATTATTATTATTATTATTATTATTATTATTATTATTATTATTATTATTATTATTATTATTATTATTATTATTATTATTATTATTATTATTATTATTATTATTATTATTATTATTATTATTATTATTATTATTATTATTATTATTATTATTATTATTATATATTTTCTTTTTTATCATATATTCTTTGGGGGGCCTGATCCTTAAGTTAATAAAATTACCTGACACACAGCAAACGTTCCGCATTGGAACTCCTATCGTACGGAACTAATCTCTGCCAGAGAGGAGGGGATAGGCATGCAGATTATTGTTATTATTGTTATTATTATTATTAGACCTGATTGACATGGTTTATGTAGGTGTGGCTATGCATGTCTCCACCCCTAAATTAAGGGGCCCGCGCGCCATGCGTAAATCTGGCTGCGGGGATGCACCACACATGCACGCAGCAGATATTGCGTAACTTGTACGTAAATCCGTACGAAATGGCGTGCAAACCCCTACGTAAGCTGAACATGCGCATTGTGGGCGGAGGGAGGCATTTAAATTGTACAGCGTGGGCGGGGTCAGGCACTTATATACAACAAGGCGATACATACAAGCAGAGATACGTAAGGTAATGTTAAGGCAGGTTCTGAGCACATAAATCAGCCAAGTTACGTGCATGAGAGGGAAGCACCGGAGGGAGGGCGTTATACTTGCGTAGTGTGTAACATTCGGTACACTTCCGTAAAACGACCTTAAGTCTGGATCAGGCCCTGTGTTCTTAAATGTCACGTAGTCAATAAGACTATGCATGTGCTATTGCAAAATTCTTAAATATATGCACCTTCATGGGTGTGAATTATTATTATTATTATTATTATTATTATTATCATCACTATTTTTTATTATTAGCTTTATAATTTTTTTCTGTTGTTGCTATCGGTTCGTACTAGCTGTTATCAACAATGAACAACTGGGAGCCTTTAACATGTTTTACCAGTTTGAAAACAAGAGTTGAGTTGTTCTGTGTAGTTTGGCTTTTATTCTGGACATGTTTGGCATATCAGGGCTGTGTTTGATGGCGTTGATTAAACAGAAGATGGGGGCTTGGAAAGAGGTCTGCGGCCTTGTCAAGCTTGTGCGACGCAACTGATATCTCCTGTTTGCAGACGACAGTCAGCGTATCTCTAAATCACATCGCAGCCAGCCAGATAGAATGCACAAGCCTAAATTTGGGGTCCTTGTGACAGGAGCGCTTATAAGCATCATTTAAATTTTGCAGATTGACATATCATCGATGGAGCAATCTCTTTATTGTGCATAATAAGATGGGACAGCAGCTTTACCGAATTCAAGGCAAATTTATCTTGTAACGCACAGAGTCGAGAAAAACCCCTTTAAGGCTCAGTAAATAAGATTAAGAGAGTTATGTAGGTAATGATGGCATAGTTGTGTAATGTATAGTCGCAGAAGAGCCCAGAGATATGAAGGGGAAAAAATGGGATAAAATGATAAGTGCCATGATTCATGGCTGGGGAGAAAGACCTGTGCTGTAAGTAGAAAATGTATTCGGCAATGCATGTTAAGCAGAGTACCGAGCATGTCAAATGGGAACATTTTTTACGCTATCACATCTGAAAGACCATTTCCGTGCAGCCAATGGAAATGAGATTTTCATCCTAATAGAGCGGCTCTATGAGAGATCCCAGGGAGAGGATTGTGATGTCAAATAAAGGCCAAGGACCTATTGCCGCATCTCTCTTGGGAAATAAAGATCACAATTTCAATGGACAACCACAGCCTTTTATGTGGACTATAGAAACGTAGAAAGTGACGGCAGATAAAAGCCACATGGCCCACCCAGTCTGCACATTTGTTTATTTAAAACTATACTGACCCCAGACCCTATTAACCCTCAATTTATTTTAAAATTTAGGATATCTAATGGAGACGAACATGGTCCAGTTAACCGGTCAGCTTTGATATGATTGGCAGATAGGGTAAACGGACATGGGACACAACAGGACTTTTATTTTAATTGTTCATCCTGCAGAATAAAAGCCTAGAAATGCATTCAAAAGGCTCTGGAGCTTAAAGACCCGATCCAGAACTCTGTGTGTGTTAGGTACGAGTAAAGGTCTTGTTATCCGACATGGAAGAGGGGAGTAAACTTAAGTGTTCCAGACCCTTGACTTAAGTTCTCCCTGTGGAACTGCCTTGATTTTATTACATATGCTCTCTGCCACCTGGTATCACTCCTGGTTAAATTACAATTATTATTTATTTGCTGCTACGTCCTTATAACCCTGATTGAACACATTGCTTACCACCAGACAGTGGTACACCATAGCTGCCAACTTTTGCAAATGAATATCAGGCAGGTTGTGATGGTGCTATCAAGGGGCTGTAGACAGCCTCAGACAGCTCCTCTCAGGAAGCAGTTCCACTCAGCCCCACCCACTGTCCCGCCTGATTCCACCTAGCCCCACCCATGCAGTCTTGGGCCTCGCCTCCTTGCTATTGGGCTCAAATCTGTCACCTTCTGTCCCTGTTCAGCACCATCCAATCTTTAGGGCTCCCGCAGCTACTCTGAGGATGAATGTCCGTAATTGACAACCTTCTCCAAAATGCACAATCACAGCTACCAGAATACACCAACAGTCGCGATACAGCACGCATATACCTGACATTCATCCTCATAGATAGCTATGGGAGCCTTGAAGATTTGATGTTTATGGGAGCTTCTTTGTGTGGGGGATCCATGTGATGACTGCCCCAGTCACCCTATAGTTACACAGTCACACAGGTACCACTGGGTGAGAACCCCTATTCCCAGAGGGGAGGACCAGCTGATAGGCTCCAGGGTACTTGATGCTGTGAAACGTGCCATTGCACATTGTAAATCTGCATCTTATACCCCTCTTGTTTCTCTAAACTCCTGGCAATTTTAACGTGACTGTTGCATAGTTAAGTTTATTTCAGTTTGGAGTTCAGAGTTATAAACTTTTCATGGTTGATGTCTTTGCCAAGTGCAGACCCCCTTACATTTCACACACACGATAAACCTGACACGACACAAAGTAATGAGGTTTAAAATACATTTTGGGCTTATTAAATTAAATAAGGGGGAGGGGATTGGTAATTTATTTGAACGTGGAATGAAATAGGTATTAACTTAACATTTGATGGGGGACAGGTTAGCAAGTTAAGCAAACAGCTTTGGCGCTCAACCCAATGATGACAGGAACAAGCCGTGGAGCCAACCCAACCTAGCAAGACAAAAAACTGCGCACAGACACAGACAATACTTGACTGAATCACCACTGGGCGCCACCTTGCCATGGCCTAAGCACAGATAACTTGCTACAACTTTCCACTAAACAGGAACCGGAAAAACAATATCTATATCAAACACCCGCAACACTGGAAGGGGGGGAGGGAAAATCCAAGGAAAAAGAACAACCCCCCTTGAGGCTGCTAATCTTTTAAATAGACTTGTGAGGGGGATCAGGACTCCTCCTCACTCTACATACAAAGGAATGGGCAGGTAAACTGCACCGTTAGGAAATACACACCCAAAGAGTTTAATCTTGCTTAGGCTTAGGTCAGCCCTCGCTCTTACATAAACTTTATTCAGAACCTCTCTTTATAAATGCAGACACTTACCTTTCACCACCCACTACCTCGAGAAAGACTTTGATGTCGAAATGCGTCGGGTATAACTTACACAGGCGGTGGTTGAAGCTCCATTAAGACGGCAGTAGTTTGTTGGAACTATCTTGGACATAACATCAGGTGCACCCCGATCACCTGCTATCCGGTACGGGGCTCCCCCTTGTTTTTTTTGTTTTTTTTATTTTACACATTTTTCTTCTTTTTACTGTATGTTTATTTTAACCTTGTCAGAATAAATAGTTGAACTGATTTCACACATTGGACGATTTTTATTCTTTCTTTTCCCATATTAAAAATGGGGAAAGAGGTCCTGTCACCAGTAAAGTTAAAGTGGTGGCTGTTCTTTATCCATCAGTGTATATATACATAGTATATATACATATTGGAGAAGCTTTTATATCTAATATAAATTGGAAAACTGTTTCAACTAAAATAAAAGAAGAGAATAAATTAGAAAAGCAGCAATTTACTTCCCATTCATCACTTCATAATCTAATTCCTTGCGGATTTTTTTGGAACATCAATCGAGACATTTGTGGAACTGAACTATTCTTTTATTCAAGTGTTTTTTTTTTGCATGTACTCGATGTTTTTTCTACAACCAATTCTTCTATTAATTTCTGGATCTGGTTTTCCACTCAGCTCTTATATATTTTTCAGTACACTGTATTTTTTTCCATATATATTTTTTCTTTAGCTTTTTATGTTTTTCGTTATTTTTCTTTATTTATTCACTTTTTTGCATCCAATAGTATAACCCTTCTTGATGCAAAAGTGTGACTCTTAAACAAACTTATTTCACTTCTTTATTTGTTGTTTTTTTCTTTTATTTTGTATTTTTTGTTCTTTTTATATAAATGTCACAACTCTTTATATGTACCGACAGAAAATAGATCTGATTTCTAAATATTGTCTTAGGCAGAAAAAGACTCTGGAGTAAAGAGTCTGATGGTTAATACTAAAAGGGCAATTTAAGCAAGAAATACATAATAAGAGACAAATGTGTTTCAAAAGCATTTCAGACCAAATCAATTCATCATCATCTCCTTTTATTCACCTTGCAATCAGCGATAGAGGACCGCTTTAAACAACCTCATGAATATTCATTTCCCTTTTCCCCTTCCATCAGCATTGTGCGCCGCGTTTTATCTCCTTTCCATCGGCTGACAATCATACGGCCACTTCAAACTCACAGAGATGCGGAAAAAAAATCAATAGCTCGTCCCTAATGTAAATAAGCCATAGGTCCCAAACAGCTTGAGGAGCCAGTGTCTGACCTTGGAAGATTTGTATCCAATAGAAAGATTGCAAGCTCTGTGGGCAACATACAGTCATGTTACCATCTCCAGCCTCAGTTGGGAGCATAAAAGGATACTCGCTGCAGCATAGTCACACAGTTATCGTGCTGATCACATGGTAAACGACTGTTTCATTGTTCCAATCACATTCTATTGTTCCAAATGTGAATGATCAACAATTTTGTTTGTTCCAATTCTGAAGTGTGTGCGGACACAAGACGTTCTGTCCGTTCATTCTGTAGATACTGGACCCAAGCTGAGCAGCAGAGGTTTGCGTTCTCAGGGGCTTATTGAGGAAGGGAAAGGGTGGAGGGACGTAACCAATGTACAGTAAGGGGGCGGGGCCCAAGCGAGTGCCCCCCTGATCCAGAGCCCATCACAGACGTAACAAAGGGCTGTATACATCACAACATTTGCACCAGCCCCAGGTCCTGTCTACGTCCAGCGGGTGACCTTCTGTGACCTATTTCACACCCTTGCATCAGAATGTGACACTTTGAACACATTACATAGGGTCAGAAATCTCTGCCGATGTATTGTCCCTGTCTCACATCATTTCTACAGACAGAAAGAAAAAAAAAATATATATATATTCATGTTTTTATTTAAAATGTTAAATATTGTTTGTACTTATTTTGTGACATTTGCCCTCAGGCAGAGGCACTTGAACCCCAAACTGAACCTCAACCTTACAGATGTGTTTGGATTCGTAGCTTCATTGCACTTAGCTGCTGTGTCCCCTACACTACGTTCAAAAATTGGTTGCAATTCCAAATCCAGGAGATGTTGTTTGTGCTTTTGGATGGCACCAGGCTCGCCCCACTTTAACAAACCCCTCTAGGGCACTCGCGTTGCGATAGGATTTCCGCACATCTCGATTAGGGCCAATTTCTTCACCCTGGACACCTTTGTGGGTGAACATATTTAAGTCTGTGATGTCAGGATTGTTTCAGCAGAGGGGGTTATGGGACAGGAAAATCAGAGATCTGACAGTGGAATGATTGGACATGCTCAACTGGAATTTAAGCTGTTGATAAACTCGCTATATAAAGGGCATCTGATTAAATTTTATGTAGGGTGGACAGGGCTGTCTTAACAGCATTGTAGGCCCTGGCAAAAGCAATGCACAACCCATTTACAGGAGTAAATATGTAACCAAAATTTTTGAGCATTATAAGCTTTGAAAAACACAAACATTTCAACATATAAATGATAATTCATCACACTGTGCCCTCCTGCATCACACTGCCCCTAACTACTGCCCCTTCATTATCACAGTGTTTACCCTTTATCATCTTGCACCTTCTTGTGTGTCTCTGCAGACATCCAAACTCCTCCTCTTTGTGTGTGTCCAGCCAGCCATTCTATCCCCTACCTGCCTTCTGATTTTCAGGACAGTCAGCCTGAAAATGGCTTGACTGCTGGGGCCAGGCAGTAGTGCTCAGGGGCCCGTAGACTTGTGGGGCCCTGGGCACCTCCCCATTGTGCCCAGTGCAAAAGATGGCCCTGAGTGTGGACTTATATACTGTTATGATCAGACCTTCAGTCTCTGCTTTGAGAAGCAGCCTCCTCTCTTGTCTCAGTATTGTCCTATTCCATTCTGATGGTAAACGCTCATTTTCTTCTACCATATATGTGCCTGTTGTTTGTCTGTCCGGTTCCTCTTCTGTCCTGTATTGTGGAGCACGGTGACTTCCAGCAATTATACCTTTGTTATAATAATAATGGATAATTACATAGATTCCTATTTCTGACACTAGAGGATGTTTGCTGGTAATATGGAAGAACATTACTGTTGCATGAGCTAAAAAAGCACCCAACAGCTTCAGATAGTGGCCCAGAGATGAAATAGATAACAATCTGAAGAGAGAATCACAGAGAATTAAAACACAAGAGGAAGAGAACAAAGACCGAGAAATGTGAAGCATAAAAAATGGCTTGTCAGGTGCAAATGGGAATCTGTATTTTTTCTGGTAACCCTCGAGAATACACAAATAAAATCAATTAATGGGGCTTGAAGAAAGATAGCTTTAAACTGTTCAATTAAACCCTGCAATGCAGACACCGACACTGGCACAAACACACTATAAATACATCTTAAAAAATGGACTTGTCAAGACGTGGAGGCCCGACATGGGCCATTACTGACGGATCGAATCAACACTTCTATTAACACCATAATCGTATAGACTGCACAGGCTGTAAAAAAAAGGGATTTTCTTTAATCAGTTTTTGTTAGGCTGAAATCACAGACACCATACATCTAAAATAAAAGCGCCCTCTCCTCCCCCATTTTGGCCAACTCTTGCGCTTTTCTTAACTATTTCCAGGTACCGAAGGCTTTTTGGTGAGGGCTTCTCTCCCGGTATTGTAGCTCGCAGCTTGAATTCTGCAGCCCGTCTTTTAGAGAGACACAAAAGTCTTTTCGCCTTTCAGCTACCGAATTGTGGTGTTAAAAGTTTCAATTTCCTCCGTTTATCATCTTTAAACTTGTAGGGTCTGCGACACTGTGACATTCCCACCTGGAGGCTCTGTGACTAATGTGTGCAATAAATCTTTGGGAGTTTACATTACCCATTGCTGAATTCTCCTTATTTCCAAATGCATTTAAGAGTTTCTTCAAACGATTTAGTCTTAAATTCCTACGTGATTATGGGCTAGATCCAGACCTACGTTCCCATTACATTACGCTAGCGTATTTTCTATGCACTCCCCTAGGTTCACTCCTCGCTCGTACGTACTTTGGCCGTTTTACGCTTGCCAAATCCTACCTTAACTTTTCATAGCGTAACTACTGACATACGTAAGTGTCTAAGCACGCCCATAATGTATGATTTAAATGCCTCGTCCCGCCTCCAAAGCATAATTACGGGTGTCTCGTGGCTGACACGCCCCCTCGTTCATAGTTACGCTGTTGATACGAAGCTGGTACATACGTTCAGAGTCACATGGAATAACATCTGCCGCGTGCATGCACAGTAAATACAAAATAGCGTTTTTACATCACCGGCTAGCATAAATGCGCTAATGTACTTAGTTCTGGATCTACCCCTGTGTCACTTATTTCTCTGTGAAATGCATATTAGTGGATGAAGTTACAAATTTATAACATTATATATATTTTAAGTAATTGTTCATTTAAATAAGAAAACTTTACAAGTTTTATACAAATGATGTGGTGTACCCATCTGACAAAGGAGAAGCCATTAGACAGGTCAAAGTCGGTCATTTTCCAAATTGCCAAACCTTCAAAGATCATAACGATTCCGCACCAATCGTAGCTTACTGCAGATTAATAACACCGTGTAATTAGTTGGGTATTATTATAATTGTGCTAATTATGTTCCGTGATAAAGCTAACCTCAGTCAAGAGTCAGATGGAGAACAAAATCAACCAATTGGCTTTCACTTTTTGCTCATTTATAATTCACGCTACATTAGAGAAGCCTTTGTTTGTTCAGCGAGATGATCCCGGAATGGGAAAATGTCACAAGGTGTATTATAAATATTGTGTTTTACTATTCATACAATTCATTTCTCCATTTGGTAAAGTGTCAAGATGTAGAATAATTACTAGAAAGTATTATTACAGGTAATATATATTTTTTTATTTTATAGATACGGGTCTTCGTATAGTCCAGTTTCCTATGGAATGTTCTGTTCTGTATTACTGTTTTTTTATGATCCTTCATCCTTTCATTCTTGAAATTCTGCAGAAGGTTTAGGTAATAAACAAGATAATAATTTTTCCAAGGTGGTCAAGGGACTGTCAGGGTCATTGTTAATTTAGTCCCTGACGTCCTTACTTGCTAAGCCAGAAGTTTTATTTTCTTCTAAAACCTCTGTCTGCATACAAGGGTCACGTCATGGTGACTCCACCGCCAAAGAAACAATTTTCCTCCACTATTTTTCTCCTCAAGAACAATACCCAGGAGCCATCTACAGGGCCGTCTTAATAGCATTGTAGGCTCTGGGCAAGACAGGGGTCTCCACCAACCCATTTACAGGAATAAAAATGTAACCAAAACTTTTGAACATTATAAACTTTGAAAAGCAGAAACATTTCAACATATAAATGATAATTCATTACATTGGGGCATGTTCACACCTAAGAAGCGTCTTAGGTGCGTATATTTAGGAAATGACCTACATGTGTAGAAGGTCATTTACACAATCTACATAACAGTTATGTGTGTAGATTGCCTCCATGCGGTTAGAAACGGGATGGTGTAATGCCGCCTCGGAGAGTGTTTAGGTAGAAGTGGCAGGGATTTAGATTAGCTGGGGAGGGCGGGGAGAGGCACGGTTAGTTAAGGTGGCATTTTGGCCCTCTTAAGTGCCATATGGTACCTAAAAATGGGGGGTTGGGTTAGGGGCTGCATGAGTGAGTTGGGTGCCGCCTGTCCGCGCCTAACGTACTCTTATCTGTAATTACAGCTTATTGTGCCCTCCAGCATCACACTGCCCCTTCATCACGCTGCCCCCTTCGTCACAGTCAGTCTGAAAATGCCTTGACTGCTGGGTCTTGGCAGTAGTGTTCAAGGGCCCCTAGACTTGTGGAGCCCTGGGCACCTGCCTATTGTGCCTGGTGGAAAAGATGGCCCTGAGAGCGTTTCAGATTGGCAGTTGATTGAAACATCCATATTGTCTAGTGGGAAAAGGGATCCAAAAGCACAGGAGTGGCCATTGTGAAAGGGCCTGTGTTACACTCTGTAGGAGCAATACTAGCAGAGTGTAGATCAGGCTGGTTCTATGGGCCTGATCCAGACCTACGCTCGCAAGCGATCGTACGCTGGTCGTAAGCGTAAAATCGGCAGATTTTACGCTCAGCGCTACATCGTACCTCTGGATCAGGCCCTATGTAACGTCATGGGTGATGTTGCATAAGGGGCGGTGCTTTGTAGATGTGTCCCAAACGCCAACATTTCTGGGGGGCGGCCCTATACACAAACCATGCCCCTTTGCAGGCAGCTATGGTCTCCCTCTGGGAAGTCGGCAGTCGTGACATAGCTTTGCTCACTCCTTTCTTTTGCTATTACTCCCAACGTCTTAACTCTTAATGGTGCTTTAGCGTACCTGAGTTCGTTATGCTCCCTACTACGACCCCAGTCGACACCTCTTAACCACAGGCGCTATGCAGTGGAGCTCAGATACAGCTGTTCATTCTGAGATGCTCATTTCATAACATGGTGGGAAAGTTAGATTGTAGAACATTAGTAAATCATTAAAACTTTGTTTATTTACCTTTTAGCAGCTGCTGGCTTCCTGCAGCGATCAGAGAATGGAGCTGACATCACTTATTCAATTCACCAGAGCATACATTCTTTTTGTTTGACACTAAATAGGTGACCTCATCTCCTTTGTCTGATCTCTGCAGGAAGCCTTTAGCTGATAACTGGTAAGTATACAAAGGTTTAATGATTTCTGAAGCCCTATTCCACTTTCCCCAGCAGATGGGCACACCAGGCATGGCAGATATTTCCCTGAGTTTGATATAGGTTTGCTGAGCACAACTGTGCCTCCAGTTTTTTTTTAAAGACAAGATTTGAGGGGAAGGGGAAGGGGGAGGGAGGCAGTGAAAGGGACCAAGTAGACCCTTCCATTCTTTTTCTGTGAGGCCAATACCAAGCTCCACCCTCTGACAACAAATTTATGATATGTCTACTTTCCATGTGATACTAGTTTGTTAACATGAACAATAACCCTACAGCAAAGCCATTCATCAATTCACTGGTCTTATATTGTAAAAGTACAAGATGGTGCAATTTGTGATCCTCTCAGATATGTTTATTAAACCTTGACATCACTGTGCACTAATGTCACATAAAAACTAATCACTATTGTTGTTTGAATGATGAGAAGTAATAAACCACTGTAAGATATTTATGCTATAATTAATGATACAAAGCAAATTCTCTTTCGTGATTTAATACACGTTGTTATAGTTGAAACCTGCTCTGTGTTTCTATAGCAATGACGAACTGGAACATGCTATTATCTCTGGCAGTAACCTGGTCATTTTAATCTAAGCCATTGTGCGTGGTGAATGTATTCTCTTCAACGTAAACATTTATTTTCACTCTCTGCTTGTGTTGTGTCCTGACTGTCTCGGCTTCAAGGAAAATGCTTTTATTGTGGATGAAGAAAGGGGTTCTGTGATCTGAATGCAGTATTTCTTTCTGTTCTGTTATTGTTATCTATTTGTTTAAGGTAATTTGGAAATCAGGGACCGGATTCAGAGATCCGTTATTATAAAAGTACGTAATTAAACGCACGCACGTAGCCAACTCCCACGAAAATCCCCTCTCCCGGCCGTGCAATCATAGACTTATACCTCCATAGACCACCTTTATCTTTATGTGTGTACTTATGTGCGTATATATGTCTTCCATGCATGCAATTCTTTATAACTGCGCCCTCAAGTGTTCATTTAAATGCCCCCCCAACCCACTTTCATGTAAATTTGCAAGCATGTATTTCAACCCCACCCATCCGTACGTATGTCCCCAAGTGTGATTCACATGTCCGTGCCTAAAGCACTTATGTGCCCCCCTTCACTACTGGGAGAGGTCAGAGAATTCTGTAGCTTCACAAACATGTATTTCATTCTCTGGCCACTAATGTGCACCCGACAGCATCCTGTTTCCCAGCCTCCTCCTTCTCTTCTCTCCTTCCTGTTCCTTGAGCCCATCCTCAACCACCACAAAGGAAAATGACTATTCAGATAATATGTCAGCCGCTCTGTCTCAGTGTGTGCTGAGCTCACCTCTACCATCTGCCCACATGGCTGCCTGAGACACTGGGCCTGATCCAGACTTAATAACGACAGGCAATTTTAGGCATGCGGCATACTGGCTGTGGGAACTCACTACGCATGCGCCCTACAAATGTTACTCATCATAACTCTGATCGTACGTAATTTGTACGTAATTCCGAACGATAGGGCGTGACATCCCTAAGCAAGCCAAATAGACGCATTGTGGGGGGAGGCAGGCATTTAAATTGTAAATTGTGTGGGCTGGATTAAGCACTTACGACAAGGCGATACGTACGCACAGAGATACGCAAGGAAAAGTTAAGGCAGGTTCTGAACACGTAAGTCCGCTAAATTATGTGTGTGTGAGAGGGGGGTGCCAGGGGGGATGGCATTATCCTTAGTAGTGTGTAACTTAAGTGCGCTTGTGTACATAACACGATCTTAAGTCTGGATCAGGCCCTCTGAGACCAGTCTCAGCTGAACTATGAAGATTTCCTTCCAGACTGCACTAATGCATGCATGCACCCTCCAGATGTTATGTGCGATTTACGCATGTATGGGTGTAGGTCGCCGCCTCAAACGCCACTTTTTCGAAAAAGCCGTTTTGTACAAGACTACACAAAAGTGCCTGGGAAATCGATTGCTTCTGCCTTACTGAGGAGAAGCAATCAATGATTCCCAGGATGAAAAAGGATTGGAGAATAGTATGGCTTCTTCTATTTTTACCCTTACCCTCCCCTTCCATTACTCTAACCATAGCCCTCCTCTTACTTTACCCTTACCCTAACCCTCATCTGTCTGCAATCTAACCCTAATGTTTTCCTCCTGACCCTAAGACTTTCCTCCTTGCACCCTAACCCTAAGACTCCCTTCCCAACTGCCTACCCTTAAAACTCCCCTACCTGCAACCTAACCTTAAAACTCCCCTACCTGCAGCCTAACCCTAAGACTCCCTTCTCCTTATCCTAACCCTAAGAAACCCCTCCCCGCAGCCTGGCACTAAGACTCCCTTACCCTCAGCCTAACCCTAAGACTCCTTTCCCACAGCCTAACCCCAAGAAACCCTTCCCAACAGCCTGACCCTAAGACTCCATTCCCCTCAGCCTAACCCTAAGAAACCCTTCCCGACAACCTGACCCTGGGACTCCTTTCCCCTCAGCCTACCCCTAAGACTCCCCCCCCCCGCACAACTTAACCCTAAGACTCCCTTTCCATGCAATCTAATGCTAAAACTTCCCATACTCGTATTCATTCACCTGTCCAGTCAGTGCAGTTTTGCGACAGGTCTGTTGTGGATGGCGGGCAGTGTTTCCAAAAGAATACTTACCCATTTATAAATTGCATTTTCATGGTGGAGACTGACACTGCGCATATCACTTATTGTACGAAATTCCGTGTTATAGGATTTCCGTACAACAGGGTAGAACTTCCCATCCACTCGCTCAGGTGCTTCATTGCTTCATGCTAATGCTTCATTCATTTGTCACCAGTCTTCAGCATTAGGGATGAAACAGCCAATTCTGGAGCTGATATTGACTGTTCTCATACTATGGAAGGGTGAAGATAGAGCTGTATAATAAATATAAGGCTGTACTATGAATATAAAGCCCTACTATGTGACATCATTTAACAATATGATACAGTTTGTGTTTATGTATAAATAATTTTTTTTTATTATTCATGAGAATTTTAAGGAAACCCCCCCTTTTAAAATCCTGCATTTGCCTCTGGTTCGAATCTGAAGGCACCAATGTGTCCTAACTCCAGAAAGTTATTCAGAGTATTTTGCTTGGGGACATAAGTGCAATAAGATGAGTATCTGGATTCCTCCCATGAAAAACCATCCCAGTAATTGAGTTGTGTTCAGTCAAACATGGACTCTATAAGCAATATACAGTAGATTGTAACTCCTATGTGTCAAGGACTGCTGTGAATAATGCGTTGAATTAATAATTAATAGAAGGACTTTTGT
>WWET01003039.1:138841-167100 GCA_011038615.1 Limnodynastes dumerilii
AAAGAGAAACAGTAGATGGGAATTAATCAGAACAAGGTAGAGGGGTGATGACAAGAGGGAGGAGGACCCTGGCCATAATAGCTGATATGTTAAGTGGGAGGTGATAGACAAACAGGAGACACTGGGATGAAGATGGGGAGGGTAAGAAAGCTTAGCTGTATCTCTGAAGTTCTATAAAAAAATGTCAATGTTGTCAGTAGTGAATTTGTGCTGTTATCAGATCAAACTAGTTTTACAAAAATGTAATCTCAGCTGCACTCCTTTTTTAGTTTGTTTATAGAAAAAGATTCACATAACAAAATGCATAAGACAGAATGCAGATACAAGAGATGTATACAGGTGTGAGCCTATAACAATTTGTCATCTAGAGGATTCACTCCTTCCGATGCAGAGGTGAGCGCATGTTACACAGCTCAATACGTACGCAAATAAGGGTCATTCAGACCCAAACACAATTGGAGCTGCACCGACTGCGTTCTGAAGGGCGTATTGTGGGAGGGAAGAGAAAAAGGTGTGTATTCAATGTACCGTGATGGCGTTCCAGTACAAGAGCTAGCAATCCAGAGCTGAACACTTAAAGACTATTTTGGCATTACAAATGGTAAATGCGTTTAGATATTAGTAGATTGTTGCTAGGGTATAATGTTGTTTTGAACTTTTAAGAACATAAAGTGCTAAAAATATAATATCCGTTGACATTTTTTTTAAATATATTATTTTTTTATTTGTTTTAATGGGTTCAAATTTCAGTTGAAGTGTTCCCAATATTCATAACCTCTTATAACAGTTTCCACCACATTGTACTGACCTGCCCTGGCACAATATAACTGGCCTCCTCGCTGCTTTCAGCTTTGCTGCATGGGTCTGTACACTAAGTTCCGCAATTGGTTGGCACCCGAAGGCGCCGCTGTGTGCGCATTTAGATTGCACGCAGCTCACCTCACTTTTACAAACACACGTGTGCACACACACAACATTTTCAAATGAGGGATGCAAAAATGAGAATGTTCGAGTGGGTGGCCACAAGGGGTCAAGAGCAAGAGGAACAGAAGCAGTTTGGAGAAGGAACGAAAGGTGGAGGGTCAGAAAATGGGAAATTAGGAGACAGAAGAAGCAGGAGAAATAGAGGTGGAAGCTCTCAGGTCAAATCTATTAACAGGTTTTTATACATACACAATCTATCAGATTACATAGCGCTTTACAGAGGATATTTCACATTCACTTCAGTCCCTGTTCCAATGGGGCAAACCCTAACTTCTAAGGTCCCTAACATACACATACACACACACATATTAGGGCTAATTTATTCAGCAGCCAATTAACCTATCAGCACATATTTTGGAGTGTGGGAAGAAACCGGAGCACCCGGAGGAAACACACACAGACACAGGGAGAACATACACACTTCACACAGATAAGGCCTAGTCCAGGAATCGAACTCATGACCTCAGCGCTCTGAGACACAATGCTATTCACTGAGCCATACCGCTGATACCTGCCACCGCAGAGATATGGAAAGCTTTGGCGGACTCCATCTGCTCTGGACCTGGGACAATACTCCTGGCTGACCCCCCTGATGACGACACAGTGCATTGGTAGCTCTAGATGGCTATAGCTGTACGACACAGTGCATTGGTAGCTCTAGATGGCTATAGCTGTACGACACTTAGCACACAGGCTCAAAACAGTCAAGCTCAATGCCGCTGTAACACAAGTCCAGGGTAGTGCACTGCAAGGTATACTGGAAAGGGAGGTTGTGTAGAGTGCGGACGCTTCTGTTACAGCGTTAATGCACTAAAGCAACTCTTTTATAAATAATGAATTTATCATTCCCTTTTTTACGGTATACATGGAATATTTTACAGCTACTGTGCTGCACCCAATCTAGTATCTAATGAAAGGGGAAAAGTAAGTGATCCAGTATGAGCACATTTTATAGGGATTGAGCAGAGTGGTGAGAATATGTGTCACGTCTTCCATTCTATACACATACCAAGATTTCACAATTACCACCTGAAAGGAAGGAACATCTCAGTGTCTCTAAATATCTGTTTCCAGGCAAGTGACCGCAGAGGTTATGTGACATATAAGCCGGTTCTGATGCCACAAGGAGCCAGATCCAGACCTACGGGTGCCCGAGGTCATTACGGCCTTCATTGTAGCTGGGAGTGCAAACTGGACACATACATGATCGTAATGGGGCTTCCCCTGCCTCGTCCCCTAATTAGCATGTCTATCTCCGCCTTCACGGCGGACATATGACTTGCGTAAAGGGGGGTAAGCCCCTATTTCGTAAGAGCCTATGTACGTAGACCCCCAGGAAGGTCTAGAGAAAGTAGGAAGGATTATGGGAAAGAGGGTATGAGCTAAGAGAATACATTTGCAATTGAACATCTGTATTTTCGTGCCATCGGGTTGTGGGATCTTTTGAAGAGGAAAGAGAGTGAATACTCCATTAAACTTTAGATTTGATACAAGATTCATGGGGAAAGCCACGGCCCTCATTGTAGCTGGGAGTGCACGCCCCGCTGTCAGTAGGAAAACTGGACACTTACTACCTTAACTTAAAGCCTCATACATGATCGTAACAAGGCTTCCCCTGCCCCGTCCCCTAACTAGCATGTCTATCTCCGCCTTCACGGCAGACATACGACATGCGTAAAGAGGGGAAAGCCCCCTTTTCGTAAGAGCCTGCGTACAAAACTTTTGTTACGTCCACTGGCCATTACGAGCTGTACGTAATTCCCCTGTCGGCCGTTCCTCAAGATCGGCCCCAAGACCCCCAGGAAGGACTAGAGAAAGTAGGAAGGATTATGGGAGAGAGGGTATGAGCTAAGAGAATACATTTGCAATTGTCTTATTAAACATCTGTATTTTCGTGCCATCGGGTTGTGGGATCTTTTGAAGAGGAAAGAGAGTGAATACTCCATCAAACTTTAGATTTGATACAAGATTCATGGGGAAAGCCAATGAATTGTCCTCTAAGATTCACATATGAAAATGTCAACTTAGTTGGGTTTAGCTGTCCTTTAAAGACTCTTACTGGCTCAATTTCCATTATAAATACATGTATTCCTTTCCTTTCATTTCTGTGCAATTGATGGACACTTCACACTACGTTACACTTCCTTTTCTCAAACCTGCTGCCCATTGGGTTTGACAGCGCGATGCGCATTGAAACTAAATGGCGAATTATGATTCACACTCAAGTGTCGTAGATAGCAATGTTAATTTCCATTAAAATGAGACATTCAAGAGAGATGTCACTTCCAATGAATATCAGCTTCGTTTCTTGACAAATGAAGCTCTTTGAAAAAGAATAAAATCATAGAACATCAGACGGGACAATATTACGTTCCATTTGCAGTTGGAAAGGCATCCTATCTCGCGTGCCGTTGACCATATTTAATCCCTCAATGTCATAAATCAACTTAACGCCGTACACTGACACGAAGGCTCCAACGGTGAAGCGGTTAACGGCACTCGAAGAAAATATGTTGAAGTGTTTTATAGAAATGAAAGAAAATTTATTTTTTATTTTTTATGGCGAGAAACAAGATTATTACAAGACTATCGTACGAGACAAATGTTTTGAGGTCATTCTTTCCTAATTAATAGAGATACCGGTTCCGATCTAGAGGCGGTCAGTTACACTGGACAATACAACAGCGTGCTGTTCCGTCAGATTCAGAGTTGAGTGTAGCTTGGGCATCGGCAGCTTGCGTTCTGATGGGCGTGTAATACAGCGATGAGCCAGCGATTTAAATAGAGAGAGCGCTGGAAGACCATAGGCTGACTTGGGAAGCCTAGGGAAACTGGAAGCACTTGATTAGAGCATGGCAATCACATGACCGCTTCCAGTATGGCCACACTCACCAGCAGAGCAAGACAGGCAGCCATGGATCATGGTCGGGAACTCATGAATGAGCAGGCCTCACTGGAGGTCCCAGACCAGTGCGGCCGGTGGAACCCAAGCAGAGACTGCGCCTGGTCTTAAAGGTACTGCGCTTTGTGACAGATCTTTCCTAACCCTCCCCCTCCATGACCCACAGCCCAAACCTAACCTTCCTCCAGGCCTAACCCTCCATGACCCGCAGCCTATTCCTAACTTTCCATTTAAATCCTAACCCTAACCTCAGCCCCGCTGCAGTCTAAGCCCTTACTCTAACTGCAGCTGCCGTGGTTGTTTTGCTTTTGGGAACAGGTAGAAATTGGTACCATTCCCAACAGCAACTATCTCATTGGTGACCATTTTGAACATGATAAATGACCGGCCAGATCCACAGTCATTTTCACTAAAAAGCTTTTTGGTTTTTTTTATTGGTATGAACCTGAAATGATTTTAAAATGTCAGAAATTGTTTATGTAAGAATTATTAAAATGACACATTTTTTAATTGCAACTTTTTTTTTCTCTTTTAATGTCATTGGCCATACCATTGCTCCTGATTTATACAAGCAGGAGCTAAGAATGAAAACCTATTACAGCTTCCACGTTGTGATTAGAGACTAGCATTTATGTGGAGCAGGACTTGTATTTCTCTGCTACGAATAAAGCTCTTTTCTTGGGACTACTATATACTGTACAGTCCTTTCAGCTCTACATTACCAGAGGTTGTCCGGTAGTTTTGCTAGTCCCTGGCTGCAGTCTTCTGAGCCTGTGGGAGTCCCAACTCCGATGGGCTGCTTTTAGAAATATAGATATATATCGGCATACTCACCTATTCATTTTTGCTGCACCCACTGCAGACCCACCGCTGACAGCTCCGGAGAAGTAAATAACCTCTCCGGGGACTTTAGTGTTAGGAGTGGGGTTAGGGTTAGGCTCTTAGGAAGGGAGGGTTAGGGTTAGGGCCATAGAAGGGGAGGGTTAGGGTCAGGCTGTGGGGAGGGGGTATCTTAGGGTTAGGCTTTAGAGAAGGGAGTATTAGGGTCAGGCTGCGGGGAAGGGAGGGTTAGGGTCAGGCTGCGGGGAAGGGAGGGTAAGGGTTAGGGTAATGGAAGTGGAAGGTTAGGATCAGAATTAGGGAAAGGGTTGGGGTTAATTTTTACACTTACCTATTGGAGCACCGTTCGGTGTTCTGGGGATCGATTGCTATGCTTCAGCAAGGCATAAGCAATCAAGAAAATGGCCCTTTTGAAATAAGACCGTTCTTAGCAGGGACCCACACCCCTTCAGAGTGCAGGGTCTAGGTTCTATTTCATGTCAAATTTGTTAGTTTTTTTTTACAAATTTTCACATTCAAATCAAGTCCTGATGAGTTTGCCGTTAGCAGTTACTGTACACAGAGTGTAGCATCACCATTTCCTTGCCTCTACACATTTTTTGATTATTGGCCAGGAGCGCTCATCTTTCCCCATTGTGAGTTTTGGTTTGCATAGAGCGGAGATTGTGTCAGGGGCACAAAGCGAATTCTAGAAATGGTATTGTGACAAGACGTTTAACGCGCAGGCCACATAAAAAGTAGAACACACAATAGAAGGACTCTCCGCGTTATACCATTATTGCGAAATTATAGAGGAGCGCAGCCAGGCTTCAGTTCATTTTGTTGGTTGAAAGTTTTCTAACTATCTGTCCTCTAATTATAGGGGACGTCCAATTCAAACAAAAGAGGCCTGGAATGAAATGTGATGATCTTTAATTGCTCTGTAATGTGCATTATTCTGATTGGTTGACGTTTCAATGTACAATTTGGCTGGATGTTGTTCTCAGGAACTGACCCAAAAAAAAAATAAAAAGAATAGGAAAAGAAAGAAATGATGAAAAAATATTATAGAAGCCGTTTACAAAGTGGTCTTTACCCTGATTGTCTGCTTGAGTGAGGAGTATAGAAATACTGATGTATTCTACACAACTTATACATTGGGAAACTGGACGCGGGGCTCAATCCAGAGGTCATTCTGCACCAGCTGACGTGAGGTTTCTTTGCGCAATTTTCTACTGCATGTGCTCAGAGCTGAAGAAGGTGCAACCACGGGCGAAGAACGCAACGCTAGCTGCGGCGGCTTGCGTTCTGAGAGGGTGTGTGGAGGGAGGGGTGAGCTGGAGGGACGTAGTCAATCTACAATTAGGGTCCAAGCAAGTGCCGCCGATCCAGAGCCCAACACAGACGTAACAAAGGACTGTTTATATCAACACATTTGCATCAGTCTAAGTCCCTGCGACTGACTTTCCACCACATATTCCAAACCCTTGCATTAGGATTTCACACTTCAAACACATTAGAAAGGGTCAAAATCACTGCCGATGTTTTCTGCCCCTGTTACATCATTTCTACATACAGTAAGAATACTTAATATTGGACCGCTGCAGAGTCTATAAACCCACATGTAGTAGAGCAGGGAACTCCCCCGAGGGCTTTCCCCTGGACACTCCCCCATGGGAACTCCACCCCTGGACCCTCCCCCCTGAACACTCCCCCCTACCTTAAGTATGCTGCATGGAAACCCGTCTGCCCAGAATACTGCATTGTACGCAGTATTCTTACGTATCTCCAATGCATAGGGGAAGGGCATGACCACCGTGCAGGGGATTCTGCTCCGTCAGCATCAGTCAGCCGAGTTAAGGGCCCTGCGTATGGATGTCTGATAGAGTTATTAGGTAAGAATCCGAGCCATTGTTTGCAATTATTTTGTGACATTTACAATCACAGAGGCGCTCGATTTAATCATAACCTCCATGTACAGCCAACCTTACACTGTACAACCGTGCACTTATATCTGTCTCCATAGCTGCATTAAGCTTAGCTCCTGTGTGACTGTACAATGCGCACAGTAATTGCTGGCACCGTTGTCTGCGCTTTAGGATCGCACCCAGCCCATCTACGGAGCCAGTGGGAGTCCCCGCATAGAAGGATGGAATCGAGAAATAGGGACAGTCGAAAGTTCCTTTTCGGCTATCCTTTTTTCAAATACTCAACCATTTTCAAATTTTTTTTCCAGAATGGTTGTGAATGCCGATCAGCATACTCACCCATTCATTTTCGGAAAGGCCGCCGCAGGACCCGAAGCTTCACCGGCCCACCAGAAAGGTGAGTAACCTCTACAGGGACTTAGGGTTAGGATCAGCAAAGGAGGGATAGGGTCAGGCTGCGGGGAATGGAGGGTTAGGGTCAGAAAGCCAGGAACGTAGGGTTAGGGTCAGGCTGAAGGAAATTGGGGGGTTAGGGTCAGGCTGTGAGCAAAGAAGGGTTAGGGTCAGGCTGCCGGGAACGGAGGGTTAGGGTCGGGCTGAAGGAAATTGGGGGGTTAGGGTCAGGCTGTGAGCAAAGGAGGGTTAGGGTCAGGCTGCCGGGAGCGGTGGGTTAGGGTCAGAATGCAGG
The DNA here is from genome assembly GCA_011038615.1 of Limnodynastes dumerilii. Lineage (NCBI taxonomy): Eukaryota > Metazoa > Chordata > Amphibia > Anura > Limnodynastidae > Limnodynastes > Limnodynastes dumerilii. The sequence continues at coordinate 146,163 of WWET01003039.1, forward strand.
GAAGGGAGGGTTAGAGTTTGATTTAGGGGTTAGTTTTAACACTTACCTTTCGAAGCACCATGTTCGGTGCTCTGGGGATCGATTGCTATGCCTCATCCATATCCCAACCAGTTCGAAACTGGCTGGGAGAAAATGGCCCTTTCGAAATAGCGCCATTCTTACCGGAGACCCACATCTTTACAGCGCAGACGTGTTATTGCATTCTGCGTGCTGTGTTTCCCGTGCTCATCAATGTAATCGGCTTTGCTAGAAATCAGTTCTTCCTGTGAATCTCTTCATCGAAATGTTCAGCTCTAGAAAAACACAATCTCTCTTAAATTTCCCAAATCCTCATCTAGCCCGTGAAGCGACACGCTGCGCCTGCAATTTTACCATTAAGTCAGCGAGTGCAAGTAACGATTCTAAGGCCTTTTTGCATCAGTCACATTATCATGGAAAACGCGAGGCATGAGACACCCTTATGGTCTGGTAAGTCTGAAGCGTGGCAAATCTCAGCGTTTAATGGAGAGACATCACTTACTCCCCCGATCGTAGTCCTCTTTGGGTCACACAGACCCCATTCGATGGCGTTTTGTCATCGCTGGCTGGAAATTTACAAAACAGTTCTGCTTAATGCAATGACGCCTGGTGAGAGGCAGATCCGCTAATGTGTTTTTGGGAGGGTTGGATATTTCCCTATAAACGCTGAGAAAACCTGTCTTTGTGATGTATCTGTGTAGCATAAAAATCCACGCTGTGATTTTTTTAACCCTTTGACTGTATCATTGTCTCTCACTCAAAAGAAATTGATTTTATTTGATTGCATTTTTAATTTACCAGCACAGAGTAGCCAATCACGTTCCCAGATAAGTTCCCTTTGGCAAGTGCATTGTACTACACTCTAATGCGCCACATATTTGGATACATAGCTGCTTTGAGCATTGCTGCTGTGTAAGCCATGTGCCGTGATTGGTTGCAATCCCAAGGCAACGCTGGGTGCGCTTTTGGATTGGACGCAGACTGCTCTACTTTTTCAAACAGATCTTCGGGGATGCACGATTGTGATAGTCCGAAATAGGTTCCAGCCGTCAGAAGCCTCCGGGACATAGACCTAGACTGATACTCATACACTGATACTCATAAATCTTATTATGTGACTGGTGCATTATATATAATATAATGCATTTATTGTGACTGGTGCTTGCTGTTGACATTATGAAATAAAGAAGGGGATGGAGGTATAGTAAAATCTTAGAATATTGTACAATATATTATGTGGTCTAAAAGAAAGAAATATATGTTGAGGTATACTGGAGCATTTAAAGCGGAAAATTAAGCTGCACATAGCAACCAATTAGATTGCAGAAAACATTTTCAAGACTGTATTTGATGAATGAAAACCATAATCTGATGCGTTGTTATATTCAATATCTCCATTTTTTTATTTAGAAAATGAATTAAATATACTACTGAGAGTAAAGACAAAGGAGAGAGAAAGAAGAGTATTTTCCAGTACAGAGGGATCTCAGAGGGGTATTCCAAAACACCTCTGCTCACTACTTTAAAAGCCATACAGACACTGTCACTGTAATCCGGTTCTTATAGATAACCAAAGTCATGTATAGTAAAAATACACTTCATTTTATTATGGGATTGAAGCATTTCACTTTTAAGGTATGTTAATTAAAACTTTTAAAGAGGAAAAATTGAGGCGTTGCTAGTAGCAACCACTAGTTTCCTACTATAATGTCATTGGTGCAGAAAATGATATCTAAAATCTGATTGGTTGTTGTGACAACACCTCCACTCATTTTAAAAAGCTCTATTAAATCTAACTCATAGGAAGAAATGGTCCCATTTGATTATACCATACAGTGATTTCCCCAGCTCACATGATTATATCACACAGTAATGTCCCCAACTCACATGATTATGTCACAAAGTAATGTCCCCAGATCACATGATTATGTCACACAGTAATGTCCCCTGGTCACATGATTTACATTTATAATGACCCCATCCCCCTCTGACACACCTCTAGGAATGATATAATTGGTTCACATCTGTTCCATTTAGAAAAGTGGACATTTAGAAGTAGAAGTATGAAAATATAGAAATAATAGAAGTAAACTGAGATTTACAGCTTTTCAGTTAATTCAGTGGGAGAAGTGACAGTATGGCATACCCCCGTATACCCCTAACTTTCAGCCCTGGTTTAAAAATGTACTTTTCATTTGTTAACAGTGAATATTTGTGACTTAGTCAGTTTTCATCTACTATACCCGACACCCTGATCTTTTACTAATACATGACTTTATTATGTACTTCTCTCCAATATGTGCATAGAATCTTAGCTACACCTTACTTTTTGTAGCCTTAAATAAAACAAACCTCATTACGGCTCTTTGCACCGGATACAGTTGTGTCCACATACAACAGACGAAGGATAATTCATCAGGAAATGTGGCGCTAAATATTATGCCTTTTTTATGAATATTTTTTATGACACTTTTTTATTAATGAGTTGACAGAACGCCAAACACGGAAACTATTTATTGTGCGCCCCACCAAATGTTAATCATTCTTTCATATAACTTTCTGTAGCGAATATTTTTTCGGCAAAAACAGATGAATCCAGTTACCACTATAAATATGCCCAAATTATACCGAATCCATCTGTTCTCTGTGTTTTATGTAAAGCTTCACAAACAGATTTTACTGTCCAATATTGTATCTATGGATTATTAATATATTATAAATTACAGGAATATGAAGGAGTGTGCTTCATCGCTCCTGCCGAGCTTATTATATATAGATATCTCACATGGAAATGAAATGTGTTGTCTCTAATTTAATGAAATAAGAAAGCAAATTTCTCTTCTTTACTTTATGGGTCTATTGATCGGAGACGGAGGCATATAAAATTAATGAGCGTTGCCTGGTGTAAACCGCCAATGTGTGGTTTTGAGAGTCGTCTTGGCTGGTTAAAATGACCTTACCGGCCATTATTGAAATCCGGGCTTTATTTAATTGATACTACAGGGAGCACTTGGAAAAATTGCTTATTTCTTTGCATGTTATTTAATGTGTGAGTTTAGCAGCATAAAGAGGCATCTGTTACAGACCCCTCGTCCGGTTCATGGGTAGAAAACAGACGTCTGTGTTTTGCTGGCTTTCCGTGCGTTTCAAGCGGATGAGGAGTGCTCTATTCAGCACGGACGTAGTGTGGATGCCATCTGTCTTCCCCGCTGTTTATAATTAACATTCCAGTAGATGACAGCACAGTAATACTCTCTGTCACCCGAGACCTTCCCCCTATCCCACAGGCAGCAAACAGCACTAACCTGTCACCTGTTGGAAAGTTACTTATAAGCTGCCTTCAGCACTAATTGATACTCATAGACTGATACTCATAGACTGATACTCATAGACTAATGCTCATAGACTGATACTCATAGACTGATACTTATAGACTGATACTCATAGACTAATGCTCATAGACTGATACTTATAGACTGATACTCATAGACTGATACTCATAGACTAATACTCACAGACTGATACTCATAGACTAAAACTCATAGACTGTATTCATAGACTGATACTCATAGACTGATACTCATAGACTGATACTTATAGACTGATACTCATAGACTGATACTCACAGACTAATGCTCATAGACTGATACTCATAGACTAATGCTCACAGACTGATGCTCACAGACTGATACTCATACACTGATACTCATAGACTGATACTCATACACTGATACTCATAGACTGATACTCATAGACTGATACTCACAGCCTAATGCTCATAGACTGATACTAATAGACTAATGCTCATAGACTGATACTCATAGACTGAAACTCATAGAATGATACTCATAGACTGATACTCATAGACTAATACTCATAGACTGATACTCATAGACTGAAACTCATAGAATGATACTCATAGACTGATACTCACAGACTAATGCTCATAGACTGATACTCATAGACTAATGCTCATAGACTGATACTCATAGACTGAAACTCATAGAATGATACTCATACACTGATACTCATAGACTAATACTCATAGAATGATACTCATAGACTGATACTCATAGACTGAAACTCATAGAATGATACTCATAGACTGATACTTATAGACTGATACTCATAAACTGATACTCATTAACTGATACTTCTAGACTATCATTCATAGACTAATACTCAGCAACTGATACTCTTAGACTGATACTCATAGACTGATACTCATACACTGATACTCATACACTGATACTCATCGACTAATACTCATCAACTGATACTCATACACTAATACTCATAGACTGATACTTATACACTGATACTCATTAGCTGATACTCCTAGACTAATATTCATAGACTGATACTCATAGACTGATACTCATACACTGATACTCATAGACTAATACTCAAAGACTGATACTCAAAGACTGAGAACTTCACCTCAGCTGGTTTGCACTCACCTCTGGATGAGGTCCCTTGTCCTCAAATTTTTTTATTAATATCACCTTTTGCAGGTTAGGTTTTTGCCCCCGGTTATAATACTGTTACATAAAATAATGAATTAATATCATTTGAATTAAATTAAAGTTAATTTAATTAATCAGTTGGTCTCGAGGTGCCAGAACTCTTACCACAATGAATGAAGGTCATTCCAGGTGTTGTGTACATAATGTTAGATCTTATTATTTTTTGACCCTTCCAGAATAGTGTGTGAACAGAGAGGGGAAAAGGGCAAACTTAAGACGGTAATTTAAGCCTAGTTTTAAGAAAAATGTATTTGGAAAAATCAACTTTGCTAACACAAGAATCTTTTAGTTCTTGATTTCTAGTGTAAAAAAAAACCCCTCCTTAAAAACTTAAAACAAAAAAATGTGGTAGAGAAGCTCATTTACTTAAACGGTTCCTTCATTTCCATGGTTACCATGGTTTTCCAGAATACACAAGACCCTTTATCTGAATATGACACATGGTGGGAGTAAAAAAACAACAACTTTTAATACAAATAAAAAAGGTAATTAAAACAACACTAACATTTTAAGAAGTGAGGGGGCCCTTGTACATTTGTACATGGGCCCTCCTTCCCTTGAGAAGGGACTGCCCCGATTTGGCAGCCAAAAAAGGGGGCGTGGCCTAACGGCACAATGTATGCCACGCCCCTTTCGCAGCCCACAAATCAGCATCTATTTCTATTTCTATAACACCCTGCACCCATAATAGATACGCCTATGGTATATCACCTCCGATACTATTATATTATTATTATACAGAGACTGACCAGCATTACTATTACACTGTTATTATTATCAATGCTTAATTATATAGCACCACAAATTGTCCACAGCGCTTTACAAAGAACATTAGACAGTCACATCAGTCCCAGTCCCTATTGGAACTACATATTAAAGTCCCTTACACACACATACATACATACATACATACATACATTAGGGTTAATTTAGCCAGCAGCCAATTAACCTACCAGTATGTTTTTGGAGTGTGGGAAGAAACTGGAGCACCCGGAGGAAACCCATGCAGACACAGGGAGAACATACACACTCCACACAGATAAGACCTAGTCCGGGAATACCACATCCGGTAATTGTATTTAACAATGACAGTGTTTAATAACCACAAACATGGGTTGAAGGTGAAGCTTTGGCATTGGTATTGGGAGGGGCAGCTTCTGTTGAGCACAATGTGGCTTATTGTGTAAATCTACATCACAGTGGTGCGAGATAGACGCACTTCCAGCCTAATCCAATAGAATCTGCCCCATAAGGACCGAACAAGCTGAAAACTACCAGATTTGCCCAGCGGCCATCAAGAATTTGCCTCTGGCTAACACTGAACAACGAATTGCTTATTCTTATCAAGTATTAGTTCAATCAATGCATCTTCTCTGCGCCCAATGAGAGGACGTGGAGGGATAACATGGCTACAAATGTTTCTCTCCCTGTATCAATAGTCACATTGGAAATCAGACATTGCATTCGTGGCCTCCGACCTCCTCCGTTCAGTTTCACAATGTAAGTATTGATTACAGAACTAACAACATGCTGTATCAGTAGACGTTAAATAACTAATGAACTCAGTCTCAATAACTGAAACCGTTCAAGGCTTGAGCAGTTACCTGTTATTTCTCTTCTGATCCATCGTTCAGGCTCTTTCATCTCAACGCGCTTCACGGAACACAAGAGTAATTACTCTCAGACAATCTCTCTTATTCTCCTACAAATGTCTGCAAATTAAGAATAAAGCAGATGATGACTTACAGAGGTTAAATCGCCTTCACAATTGGAATTACTGATGATGGAAACACAGAGAGAACATACAAACGTCACACAGTCAGAACGAGAGGCGGATTATACACCAGCACACGGGACGTTTCTCTGTGTGGTTTTCTCTTGCACATGCTCAGTACCGAAAAGTGCGCAGTCACGGTCGATTGAGCTCTGACCGAATGGCGGCAGCTTGCGTTCTGAGGGGTGTGTCGATGGAGGAAAAGGGATGTAGTCAGTGTACAGGAAGGGGTGAGGCCCAAGCAAGTGCCCCCGATCCAGAGCCAATCACAGATGTAACAAAGGATATTTTACGTCGCAACATTTGCACCAGCCCCAGGTCATGTCTAAGTTCAGACCCTTGCGTTAGGATGTGACACTTTAAAGACATTGCAAAGGTTCTGAAATCACGGCCAATTATTACACCGGTTTTCCTCTTATTTTCAAACTCTTGATACATTCCAGTGATATTAAGTCTTTATTAGATGGCTATTGTGATATCTGAAACCTGGGAGGTGTAGATACTGTAGCATGTTACTTGTTGCATAGACTCTTTTTCTGCCCCCCCCTCTTTCTGGGTGAAACGCGTAGGTGAGTTTCTAATGCAATGTTTTCTTTCCACACTTGACCTTGAAGATTGCGCTGAAGGTCATTTTTCATTGAAACCACATGCATAATATTGTATAGACCCCGTTGTACCACTAAAACAACTCTGACTCATCAAGGAACAGACTCCACAGGACCTTTACAAGTGTCTTGTAGCAAACTTACTGGTGCCCCCTTAAGCTTTACGCCCCCTATCACACACCCCTAAGTTACGGTCGTGTCTTTAAGGCTCGGATTTGTTTTTCCAGCCCATGTCACTGATGCTCGATGGGATTGAGATCTTGGGAATTTGGAGTGAATTCATTCCTGAACAGTGTGGCTGTGGGCATTATCCTGCTGGAAGAGGCCATTGCCATCAGGGAATACCGTTGCCATAAATGGATGTTCTTGGTCTGCAATAATATCTTGGTAGGTGGTAACACCCATATGAAGACCCAGGCCCAGGGTTACCCAGAAGAATATTGCCTAGGACCAGCTTTCCTTCTTACCACCATACTAGATTCTTTACTTTACATTGCTGTGTCTGCGTCTATCATTCTCTTCTCTCCATATTTCAAGCCTCTGATGAATAAAAGCACAGTATGAGTTTAGAACACAGTCGTGTGGTCCGACCCCCGGCCTTTATTAACTATTCTCTGTTTATAAGGTTGTAAGATTTCTGTACTTCCTGCTAAACACCTACTACACACCTCAACTGGCGCCATCAATATTCATGACGAGTCCGCTAATAAATATGTATGATGTGTACTGTAATAAATATGTAATGCTGTATTCAGTCATAAATATAAATACGGGCGGAATGCTGATACCTGGGAAATGTAAATGACTCTTATTCTCCGAGGCTTACAATCGTCTCATCGTTAGGCAGTATTAGTGAGTAATAGAATGCAAAATAAAAACTAAACTCGATGACTTCATATAAAAAATAGACATTTCAGAAAACGCTGGAAATTTTTACTTCTGGAAAAATTTAATCTGTAAGTCAGTTACATATGGATTAGGTGCAAAAACAGACTTGTCATTTGAATTCCAGATTCTCCCATTCAAAATAGCTATATCCATATTCTAAGGGGAAAGAAAGAAAGAAAGAAAGAAAGAAAGAAAGAGATGGGAGAGAGGAGAGAAGTGGATAAGTGAGAGATAGAGAGAGAGAGAGGGAGAGGGAGAGAGAGAGATGGATTAGGTAACAGACTTGTCATTTGAATTCCAGATTCTCCCATTCAAAATAGCTATATCCATATTCTAAGGGGAAAGAAAGAAAGAAAAGAAAGAAGAAAGAAAGAAAGAAAGAAAGAAAGAAAGAAAGAAAGAAAGAAAGAAAGAAAGAAAGAAAGAAAGAAAGAAAGAAAGAAAGAAAGAAAGAAAGAAAGAAAGAAAGAAAGAAAGAAAGAAAGAAAGAAAGAAAGAAAGAAAGAAAGAAAGAAAGAAAGAAAGAAAGAAAGAAAGAAAGAAAGAAAGAAAGAAAGAAAGAAAGAAAGAAAGAAAGAAAGAAAGAAAGAAAGAAAGAAAGAAAGAAAGAAAGAAAGAAAGAAAGAAAGAAAGAAAGAAAGAAAGAAAGAAAGAAAGAAAGAAAGAAAGAAAGAAAGAAAGAAAGAAAGAAAGAAAGAAAGAAAGAAAGAAAGAAAGAAAGAAAGAAAGAAAGAAAGAAAGAAAGAAAGAAAGAAAGAAAGAAAGAAAGAAAGAAAGAAAGAAAGAAAGAAAGAAAGAAAGAAAGAAAGAAAGAAAGAAAGAAAGAAAGAAAGAAAGAAAGAAAGAAAGAAAGAAAGAAAGAAAGAAAGAAAGAAAGAAAGAAAGAAAGAAAGAAAGAAAGAAAGAAAGAAAGAAAGAAAGAAAGAAAGAAAGAAAGAAAGAAAGAAAGAAAGAAAGAAAGAAAGAAAGAAAGAAAGAAAGAAAGAAAGAAAGAAAGAAAGAAAGAAAGAAAGAAAGAAAGAAAGAAAGAAAGAAAGAAAGAAAGAAAGAAAGAAAGAAAGAAAGAAAGAAAGAAAGAAAGAAAGAAAGAAAGAAAGAAAGAAAGAAAGAAAGAAAGAAAGAAAGAAAGAAAGAAAGAAAGAAAGAAAGAAAGAAAGAAAGAAAGAAAGAAAGAAAGAAAGAAAGAAAGAAAGAAAGAAAGAAAGAAAGAAAGAAAGAAAGAAAGAAAGAAAGAAAGAAAGAAAGAAAGAAAGAAAGAAAGAAAGAAAGAAAGAAAGAAAGAAAGAAAGAAAGAAAGAAAGAAAGAAAGAAAGAAAGAAAGAAAGAAAGAAAGAAAGAAAGAAAGAAAGAAAGAAAGAAAGAAAGAAAGAAAGAAAGAAAGAAAGAAAGAAAGAAAGAAAGAAAGAAAGAAAGAAAGAAAGAAAGAAAGAAAGAAAGAAAGAAAGAAAGAAAGAAAGAAAGAAAGAAAGAAAGAAAGAAAGAAAGAAAGAAAGAAAGAAAGAAAGAAAGAAAGAAAGAAAGAAAGAAAGAAAGAAAGAAAGAAAGAAAGAAAGAAAGAAAGAAAGAAAGAAAGAAAGAAAGAAAGAAAGAAAGAAAGAAAGAAAGAAAGAAAGAAAGAAAGAAAGAAAGAAAGAAAGAAAGAAAGAAAGAAAGAAAGAAAGAAAGAAAGAAAGAAAGAAAGAAAGAAAGAAAGAAAGAAAGAAAGAAAGAAAGAAAGAAAGAAAGAAAGAAAGAAAGAAAGAAAGAAAGAAAGAAAGAAAGAAAGAAAGAAAGAAAGAAAGAAAGAAAGAAAGAAAGAAAGAAAGAAAGAAAGAAAGAAAGAAAGAAAGAAAGAAAGAAAGAAAGAAAGAAAGAAAGAAAGAAAGAAAGAAAGAAAGAAAGAAAGAAAGAAAGAAAGAAAGAAAGAAAGAAAGAAAGAAAGAAAGAAAGAAAGAAAGAAAGAAAGAAAGAAAGAAAGAAAGAAAGAAAGAAAGAAAGAAAGAAAGAAAGAAAGAAAGAAAGAAAGAAAGAAAGAAAGAAAGAAAGAAAGAAAGAAAGAAAGAAAGAAAGAAAGAAAGAAAGAAAGAAAGAAAGAAAGAAAGAAAGAAAGAAAGAAAGAAAGAAAGAAAGAAAGAAAGAAAGAAAGAAAGAAAGAAAGAAAGAAAGAAAGAAAGAAAGAAAGAAAGAAAGAAAGAAAGAAAGAAAGAAAGAAAGAAAGAAAGAAAGAAAGAAAGAAAGAAAGAAAGAAAGAAAGAAAGAAAGAAAGAAAGAAAGAAAGAAAGAAAGAAAGAAAGAAAGAAAGAAAGAAAGAAAGAAAGAAAGAAAGAAAGAAAGAAAGAAAGAAAGAAAGAAAGAAAGAAAGAAAGAAAGAAAGAAAGAAAGAAAGAAAGAAAGAAAGAAAGAAAGAAAGAAAGAAAGAAAGAAAGAAAGAAAGAAAGAAAGAAAGAAAGAAAGAAAGAAAGAAAGAAAGAAAGAAAGAAAGAAAGAAAGAAAGAAAGAAAGAAAGAAAGAAAGAAAGAAAGAAAGAAAGAAAGAAAGAAAGAAAGAAAGAAAGAAAGAAAGAAAGAAAGAAAGAAAGAAAGAAAGAAAGAAAGAAAGAAAGAAAGAAAGAAAGAAAGAAAGAAAGAAAGAAAGAAAGAAAGAAAGAAAGAAAGAAAGAAAGAAAGAAAGAAAGAAAGAAAGAAAGAAAGAAAGAAAGAAAGAAAGAAAGAAAGAAAGAAAGAAAGAAAGAAAGAAAGAAAGAAAGAAAGAAAGAAAGAAAGAAAGAAAGAAAGAAAGAAAGAAAGAAAGAAAGAAAGAAAGAAAGAAAGAAAGAAAGAAAGAAAGAAAGAAAGAAAGAAAGAAAGAAAGAAAGAAAGAAAGAAAGAAAGAAAGAAAGAAAGAAAGAAAGAAAGAAAGAAAGAAAGAAAGAAAGAAAGAAAGAAAGAAAGAAAGAAAGAAAGAAAGAAAGAAAGAAAGAAAGAAAGAAAGAAAGAAAGAAAGAAAGAAAGAAAGAAAGAAAGAAAGAAAGAAAGAAAGAAAGAAAGAAAGAAAGAAAGAAAGAAAGAAAGAAAGAAAGAAAGAAAGAAAGAAAGAAAGAAAGAAAGAAAGAAAGAAAGAAAGAAAGAAAGAAAGAAAGAAAGAAAGAAAGAAAGAAAGAAAGAAAGAAAGAAAGAAAGAAAGAAAGAAAGAAAGAAAGAAAGAAAGAAAGAAAGAAAGAAAGAAAGAAAGAAAGAAAGAAAGAAAGAAAGAAAGAAAGAAAGAAAGAAAGAAAGAAAGAAAGAAAGAAAGAAAGAAAGAAAGAAAGAAAGAAAGAAAGAAAGAAAGAAAGAAAGAAAGAAAGAAAGAAAGAAAGAAAGAAAGAAAGAAAGAAAGAAAGAAAGAAAGAAAGAAAGAAAGAAAGAAAGAAAGAAAGAAAGAAAGAAAGAAAGAAAGAAAGAAAGAAAGAAAGAAAGAAAGAAAGAAAGAAAGAAAGAAAGAAAGAAAGAAAGAAAGAAAGAAAGAAAGAAAGAAAGAAAGAAAGAAAGAAAGAAAGAAAGAAAGAAAGAAAGAAAGAAAGAAAGAAAGAAAGAAAGAAAGAAAGAAAGAAAGAAAGAAAGAAAGAAAGAAAGAAAGAAAGAAAGAAAGAAAGAAAGAAAGAAAGAAAGAAAGAAAGAAAGAAAGAAAGAAAGAAAGAAAGAAAGAAAGAAAGAAAGAAAGAAAGAAAGAAAGAAAGAAAGAAAGAAAGAAAGAAAGAAAGAAAGAAAGAAAGAAAGAAAGAAAGAAAGAAAGAAAGAAAGAAAGAAAGAAAGAAAGAAAATACAGTAGAACAATTTAAACATGCTTGGGATAAATATAAGGGTATCCTAAATTGTAAACCAAATTGAGGGTAAAAAGGGTCTAGGGTCAGTATAGTTTTCAATAAACAAATGGGCAGACTAGTGGGCCATGTGGCTCTTATCTGCCGTCACTTTCTATGTTGCGGACCAATATCTGGATCAGGCCTATTGTGAAGAACACAATTTTCTGTTACAAAAAAAACCTCACCAATAAAAATAGGATATTGTGACTTTGTCACGTAAGCGTTAGATAAAGCATCTCTTCACCAAATGGAAACATTGTGTTTCAATCCTGCTGCATGTTGGGTTATAAACTATATATATATATTTTATTTTTTTTTTCAATTAATTTCATTCGATACTAATTCAATAAATTACTATGATTTTAGGACATTTCTATAATTCATTAAGCACTTACACAATTTCCATTAAACATTATAGTGAAGTACTTTGCACGTGTGTTTGAATGGCTGGGCACGTCGCTGGACTTTTCCCAATTTGTACTTGCCGCAGTTGTGTTTGCGCCTGTGTCGCTTCTAAATTTCCCTGCCATTATTCACACATAAGAAGCGTTTATCCGCACCTAAGTTTCAACTCCAACACTGCCTTGTTTTTTAAGAACCTAGGGCTTCCTTAGCTCCCCGTAAAGGTACCTTCCCCGCACTCTCCCCGACTCATTTAAGTTCCTCCCCCCACCCACTCTTCTTAAAAAGGTCCCGAGGCTGCTCTGGAACACCTCTTGTTTCTTAAAAAACTATGTGTGTTCTTTAAAGACTTTACGTAGTCCGCACCTAAGTACTACATACATTAAGTTCCAATGGGGCAGGTAAAGCTACATTATATAATGCCATTATATTATATAGCTTTACCTGCCCCATTGGAACTTACAGTCTAAGAATCGAATAGGGAAATAAGAAATGTGGGTGTTTTCCAGGCTCGCATGCAGGAACCCACGCATTTCAGTATTGTGCTTTTGTGTCCTTCTGGCCTTCTGGTACAGGTCTGAATCCTTATTATCGTGGATTCAGTGCTGGAAGCCTTTCTGAAGCCGGGGCAGGGGGGTTAATCCAATGCATACAGTGTGTAAGGCTGGTGGGCAAGGGGTAAGTATTTAAATAAGAGAGTAAGGGATTGGTTAGGAGCTTACACACTGTCCTCATTTATGCAGCGGCTCCATATTGTGCAGGGCTGGAGCATAATATTTAAAGTAGGGCCCTGCGTTCTGAAGTTTGTACAAGGGGGTTGAACTTTGGATTCTACATTTCTAACACAGACAGACACCGGCTAGAGTTTAGTTTTAGTCAATAGCTAATTAACAAACAACTATGTTTTATGAGTGTGAGACAGACGTGGAGAATATAGAAATTCCACACAGATAAAGCCTTGTCTGGGAATCGAACTCATGACCTCAGTGATGTGATGTGGTGATGCATGGTGGCTCAGTGAGTAGCATTGTGTCACAGCACTGAGTTCTGTTCCTGGACTAGGCCTCATCTGTGTGGAGTGTGTATGTTCTCCTTGTGTCTGTGTGGGCTTCCTCCGGGTGCTCTGGTCTCCTTCCACACGCCAAAAAACAAACTTGCAGGTCAATTGCTTGCTGACTAAACTAACCCCAATGTGCATGTATGATTTAGGGACCTTGGTATGTAGTTACAATAGGGACAGGGACTGATGTGAATCTCTTTGTAACGTGTTGCAGACAATTTATGGCGCTATATAAATAATAATAATAATAATAATAATAATAATAATCATAATCATAATAATAATAATAATTAAAGTACTAACAACTTGAGCTTCAAAATGAAACTTGGACACTTCAGTTCTTATATTCCAAAAATGTTCTATTCTTTTTCCTCCAGTAAATATAACTAAGGATAGAAAAAAAGTAAAACCTGGTTTCTTCCATTTATGTGGTATTCACCTTCTATAGAAAAAAATAAGCAGACATTACCTCAACGGCGTATTTCCTCCGGAATATTTGCAGGTTTCTTGCTGGGATTTGGAACAACCTCACACAAAATAAATACACAGAATTTACCTTTTTCACTGTCCTCTTGGTCTGAAATTGCTTTAATCAATATCCTTTGCAGAAAAGCTTCAAATAAAGTAACAATCTGTTTGTTGAAACGTCCGAAGGCTGACTTTCATGGCTGGTGGAACAAATCGTGTGCCGAAAATGTAATCTGTTAAGTGTTGAAGATTTGATGTGTCCAAATTGCTTTGTTGGCTGCGTGACAAATTTAATCTGAGAATAAATGTGAGGCTTTGTCTGGGTAATCTGTAGGTGAACTTTAGTATAATGATTCATACATTGTGCTTCTTGTACAATAGATGTTGCCCATTTAGGTATTTACTGATAACTAGGACAAAACAATGTCCAGGCATAGCAGAAAACCATTTGCTTCTATTCATTTATTAAGTGACCTGAGGCTTTATAACACCAGAGACCTGATATGTGAATAGAAAAATGCGTTAAAATACGGTATAAATGCTGCAAAAATGGTGTTAATAATAATGGCCAGATCCTGAGCTACGTACGCCAGCCCCTGATGTAAAATCGCCTTTTTGTATGTACTGAGACAGGGTCGCAGTCCATTCCAGAAGGTGGGGTTACAAATCCAACACACAGATGATTGGCTAATCTTGGATAGTACTGAATATTTTGATTGGGGATTCCAATCGCTCAGAAATCGTCATTTTGAAGCCAGACTTCAGCGGTAATTTGCATTGCGATGTGTTTAAACAGGCGGGAGAATGCGAACATTTTAATTGAGGACAAATCGCAAATCATCTCCGCTCCAATTCATGATAGAGGAATAAAATATCATTGTGTATCATGTGACTTTAATAGCAAATGAAAAGCGTTATTTAAAGAGGTGATTACCGTAAAGAGGTACAATGTAGCGCAGATTAATCTCCCATTTCATCGCTCAGCAAAATAGAGTTTTCCGCTGATACTTGTGCCATAATAACCAGAGCTGATAAACGTCATTTACAAAGTAACTAATCTCTATTGACGATCACAGGCATAACCTAGTGCGCGGCGCTTAAGAATAAATCACAACAATGGCTGCCGTATTTTTGGCGCTTAATAGCTTGTCTGTAATGTTTTTGTTATGGAGGCAATTGAGTTCGCAAAAACGACTTCAAGGACCACATCAAAATCATAAATATGACTTTAGGACCCACATTAGTGGGATTAAATATTGCAAAGAGTCTCCATTCCAAGAGGTGAATGCATCATAAAAAAAAATCTCAAAATCCATAAAGTGGTTGGAACATAAAAGTGTTTTCTAAGCAGGATTCTGCAACAATTGCATTAAGGCAGCCAGTCAAGCGGGGAATATTTGTCTGTGAGACAATCCGTCTCAGACGCAGTCATTTACTTGAGAGTTTTCCCATTTTGAGTTCCCTTCTAGTACACGGTGGCTGTCACATCCCCTGTATTAGGCGCGTGACAGCCTCTGGTGAAAGATTGGATCTGCTCGTCCGTAGAATGTTGCGGTGTGACAGTAGGGGACCTTGTTGGTGTTACCGGTCATATATTGTTCCCCGCTTACAGAGACGTTGTTGTAGGATAAAACGGGATGCGGCCTCCGCAACGAAAATCGGATTTTCGAAATACAGACAGACGGAAGCTCATTTTCAGCTGTTTTTATTTAGAAAATATTAATGATTAGAAAGCTTTATTAATGACTCATAAGTATGCCGAATTCACACTTCCCATTCATTAATTCACTGACTAGACCGGACCGGACACTGACCGAAGTATTACAGGAGAGTCTATGGGGAGTCTTAGGATAAGGCTGCGGGGAAGGGAGTCTTAGGGTTAGGCTGGGGAGAGGGGAGTCTTAGGGTTAGGCTGCGGGAAGGGGAGTCTTAGGGTTAGGCTGGGGAGAGGGGAGTCTTAGGGTTAGGCTGGACTGAGGAGAGTATTAGGATCAGGCTGCGTTGAGGGGAGTCTTGGGGTTAGTCTGTGGGGAGGGAAGTTTAGGGATTATGCTGCGGGGAGGGGAGTCTGAGGGTTAGGCTGTGGGGAGGGGAGTCTTAGGGTTATGCTGCACTAAGGGGAGTCTTAGGGTTAGGCTGTGGGGAGAGGAGTTTTAGGATTATACTGCGGGGAGGGGAATCTTAGGGTTAGGCTGTGAGGAGGGACCAGCGTTACTATCACACTGTTATTTATCATCTCTCATCTCTAATACTATTATATTATTATATTACACAGATACTGACCAGCGTTACTATCACACTGTTATTTATCATCTCTCATCTCTAATACTATTATATTATTATATTACACAGATACTGACCAGCGTTACTATCACACTGTTATTTATCATCTCTCATCTCTAATACTATTATATTATTATATTACACAGATACTGACCAGCGTTACTATCACACTGTTATTTATCATCTCTCATCTCTAATACTATTATATTATTATATTACACAGATACTGACCAGCGTTACTATCACACTGTTATTTATCATCTCTCATCTCTAATACTATTATATTATTATATTACACAGATACTGACCAGCGTTACTATCACACTGTTATTTATCATCTCTCATCTCTAATACTATTATATTATTATATTACACAGATACTGACCAGCGTTACTATCACACTGTTATTTATCATCTCTCATCTCTAATACTATTATATTATTATATTACACAGATACTGACCAGCGTTACTATCACACTGTTATTTATCATCTCTCATCTCTAATACTATTATATTATTATATTACACAGATACTGACCAGCGTTACTATCACACTGTTATTTATCATCTCTCATCTCTAATACTATTATATTATTATATTACACAGATACTGACCAGCGTTACTATCACACTGTTATTTATCATCTCTCATCTCTAATACTATTATATTATTATATTACACAGATACTGACCAGCGTTACTATCACACTGTTATTTATCATCTCTCATCTCTAATACTATTATATTATTATATTACACAGATACTGACCAGCGTTACTATCACACTGTTATTTATCATCTCTCATCTCTAATACTATTATATTATTATATTACACAGATACTGACCAGCGTTACTATCACACTGTTATTTATCATCTCTCATCTCTAATACTATTATATTATTATATTACACAGATACTGACCAGCGTTACTATCACACTGTTATTTATCATCTCTCATCTCTAATACTATTATATTATTATATTACACAGATACTGACCAGCGTTACTATCACACTGTTATTTATCATCTCTCATCTCTAATACTATTATATTATTATATTACACAGATACTGACCAGCGTTACTATCACACTGTTATTTATCATCTCTCATCTCTAATACTATTATATTATTATATTACACAGATACTGACCAGCGTTACTATCACACTGTTATTTATCATCTCTCATCTCTAATACTATTATATTATTATATTACACAGATACTGACCAGCGTTACTATCACACTGTTATTTATCATCTCTCATCTCTAATACTATTATATTATTATATTACACAGATACTGACCAGCGTTACTATCACACTGTTATTTATCATCTCTCATCTCTAATACTATTATATTATTATATTACACAGATACTGACCAGCGTTACTATCACACTGTTATTTATCATCTCTCATCTCTAATACTATTATATTATTATATTACACAGATACTGACCAGCGTTACTATCACACTGTTATTTATCATCTCTCATCTCTAATACTATTATATTATTATATTACACAGATACTGACCAGCGTTACTATCACACTGTTATTTATCATCTCTCATCTCTAATACTATTATATTATTATATTACACAGATACTGACCAGCGTTACTATCACACTGTTATTTATCATCTCTCATCTCTAATACTATTATATTATTATATTACACAGATACTGACCAGCGTTACTATCACACTGTTATTTATCATCTCTCATCTCTAATACTATTATATTATTATATTACACAGATACTGACCAGCGTTACTATCACACTGTTATTTATCATCTCTCATCTCTAATACTATTATATTATTATATTACACAGATACTGACCAGCGTTACTATCACACTGTTATTTATCATCTCTCATCTCTAATACTATTATATTATTATATTACACAGATACTGACCAGCGTTACTATCACACTGTTATTTATCATCTCTCATCTCTAATACTATTATATTATTATATTACACAGATACTGACCAGCGTTACTATCACACTGTTATTTATCATCTCTCATCTCTAATACTATTATATTATTATATTACACAGATACTGACCAGCATTACTATCACACTGTTATTTAGACTTGGGATAGGAAACATCACCTCTCATCTCTAATACTGTTGGCAACAGATGAAATATGACACCCCTGCAATCACCATGGTTGAGCCCAGGAGTAACTTTCCTCTCTTATTTTCAAGCTCCTTCTTAAGTCTGGATCCAGCCCTTTGTCTCCAAGGGCTAGATTTACTGCACTGCAGATAAGGTAAAATTGAGACGTTGCTCATAGTAACCAATAATACTCTAGCTGACATTCTGTAGTATGTAATAGGAAAGTGAGACCAACTCTCATTGGTTGCTATGGGCAACATCTCTACTTTTCCCTTTTTGCAATTTAGTAAATCTTGGGCCGTATTCACAGATCCGTTTTTGCGCAGAGTTCCGTGCGTATTTATTAGGATCGGAGTAGCTGTGCATGCATACTAACTTTATTTACACTGTTTATGTTGCAGTCACACATGGGAGTCCATTAGGCACGTACTTGGGAATCGCACTTAGGGACATACGTGGGAGGGGCGTGGTTGAAATCCGTACCTTTAAATAACGGATCTCTGAATACGGCTCTCTAGCCCCAGGAGTCCAAGCCTGGAGGAAAAACACAAGGACGCAATGAACAAAGCACAGAGGAGCGACTGTGACTAGTTAGGATTTTTCTGTAGTTGTGGGAATAAAACTGTTTTTTTTATACTCTATTTTTATACATCACATGAGAGGCCCGATGCTTTATTGTATTTTAAGATTGGTAAAGAGCAATTTTACTGTCGAAAAAGAAAATCCAAAAGATTACTCCACAGGATCACTACAGAGGAACCCGAGAAGCTTTTCATACACTATTTCAAGCGAGTAAACCTATGAACGTGCTGCGATGCTGGTAAAATATTACACTGTTACTGAGCCTCTCGTGTTTTTTTGTCATTTTTATGTTTAAATCCCCTGTAATTGGCATTTTCCTGAATAAAAGAGCTATTGACATTTATTTAAAATACTTTTTAAGGGTTGTGGGTTTTTTTTAACAACTTTGTTGGTTGTGTTACAGAATGTTGAATAGATATAAAGGAGCTGATGCAGAAGTGTGTAAGCCTCTTTATCCTATTTACATCATAACGCAACTCGGGTGTCCGAGACTTGGGTCCTGAGGGGTGGGTAGAGGATGGAAAGGGTGGATGGAACGCAGAGCATGTACCTAACTTTTCTGGACATTTCCTCTGAATCTACCACCCTCCAGTTTATACACACGTCCTCGTGTTCTAATGCATCGCTTCCTTCGAATAATGCTCCCCTCCTGTACCAGTTTATACTTCTTTATATGTGAAATGTATTATCATGTCCTCCCTCTCTTTTCTCTGCTCCAAGCTATACATGTTACTTCCTCTAGTCTGTCTCTGTATGGTGTGTGCCACAGGCCATGCACCAGTTTAGATGCTCTTCTTTGCACAGTCTCTAATGTATTTATGTCCTTCTGGAGATAAGGGACCTGATCCAGAGCTACGACCGCAAGCGAGCGTACGCTCATCTTAAGTGAAAATTCGTGAAAAATAACGCACTGCGCATGTGCAGTATGACAACTTCTGGTCGAACGAAGGACATGAGCGTACAGCGAGCGAATTTTCAGCGTATTTTTCGCTCAAGGGGCGTGCGTTTTTTACGACGATAGTCTGGACGCTCGAGTTACTACACAGAGGCGGGGATAGCTATTTAAATTGTACAGTATGGGCGTGCTAAGCCCAGTACGACCAGCGTATCGGTACGAAAATTCGCACGTACGCTGGAAAATCTTAGGGTAGGGTTCAGCCGGCGTAAGCAGGTACAATCAATGGGAGTGTTATGGGCGCCCGGGCGAATGTTCGCTATGCTCGCGGGCGATTGCGGTCGTAGGTCTGGATCAGGCCCAAGGCCTCCAGAACTGAACACAGTATTCCAGGTGAGGAAGTTTTAGACTAACTTATTTTAGGTGCCATGTAAATACAATGTGAACAAGACATCATATGTTTGTATGTGCAGGCACATAGAGATATATCAGTTGCTTGTCATTGGTGTTTGCTCCCTGTCAGTCTCCATGCTGTACCGTCCTCTCTGTGCTTTTTTGGAAAATGATAAGTTCTCAGCCTTGCTGAATGATACCCAAGGAAGGCTGCCAGCTGTTCTCCGATATGGGACAGGTGGGCACGGGTTCATTATCATCCCATGGGAGCTGTCATTAAAGAATGACCAGATGTTGCCCATGGAGATCGCTACCACCCCCGGAGTGGTGAGGATTTGCCACCTTAACCAATGACATGCCGCACACCAGCTTCAGTGCTGCACGTCATGACCGTGTTTCAGCATGATCCACGCGGGTTATTGTTCCTTATCTGTCTATGCAATGGAACATCTGCATATCAGTGCAGTCTGAAGAAATCTTCTGTCACTCTCAAGTCATGAGGGGATCACATGCTGGTATTTGCAAAACACCTCATCAGCTTTTCTCTGCACAAAATATAGAGAAATTTATCAGTGTCAGGCTCAGGCGATCCCATTACATCTATCATGATTACTGTTTGCTTGCTATTAATACTCAAAAGTAGGGATGAGAAGGGGAGAATCCGCTGCTTGTTTTAATGTAGGAGATTTGGCACAGACTGATTCAATCAATCATAGTGTTAACAGTAGAGTTTTAAGATAAAGGAAATGAAATGAGCAACAACTGGTTAGTTGTATGTGCTTGCCAGGCTCTATAGCAAACTTTGGGTTAAGGGTCTGCTACATAGGGGGCAGCGTCTTAAAAAACACAGTCTCATTCACTGTGCATGCATCCGTTCCAAAGATGACTCCTTCTTCATCTTCATCTCTTTCTTCATCTCATCTTTGTCTTCTTTATTTTCCTTTCTTTGTCTCTTTCTTTGTCTTTGTCTCTTTCTTTTTTTCTGTCTTCATCTTCATCTCTTTCTTTGTCTTTGTCTTCATCTTCGTCTCTTTCTTTGTCTCTTTCTTCATCTTCGTCTCTTTCTTCGTCTCTTTTCTTTGTCTCTTTCTCCATATTTGTCTCTTTCTTT